>PVIC010004378.1:0-63407 GCA_004025085.1 Thryonomys swinderianus
GTGATCCACTCCAGAGGCTTCTGCAGCCCACTGTGGGGCCCTGCCTGCACCTGGAGCCTCAAGGCCTCTCTTTTCGGCTTTCCTCAGATGTTCCACATTCCTGACTTTTCCAGCATCCCGGGGTCTCCACTGCACCTTTGGCTTCACTCTCAAATCAAGTAGAAAGCAAAACGTGGAGTCACAAAGCACTGGTCAGACAGTACTTGCTTTTACAAGTTTACGCATTGACCTTTGTTGAGGTCTTTGCTTCTTTGTATTGTCACTGTGAACCCAAGTTCATTAATTGCTATTCGAAAGGCCAGTGACTCAGGGACAAGTTGTGGAGGCAAAGGCAAGATTTATTTTGAAGTCTAGCAAACTAAGGACAGAAACTGTCACCAACAAAGACCATCAGAGAGCAGGCACCATGGGAGTTCCAGAGTCAGCCTGCTCTTCCAAAATATAGGCTGCTGAGTGCCCTAGGTGGTGTCTGTGCTGTGAGCATCAAGAAAAGTTACTGCTTAGAAAGTCTTATGACTTATACGTATTCCCAGGGAGAGTTAGTCTGAGGTTCATTGTCAGGATGCAAAAGGCATCTTTCCCCCAGAGAACAGGGGGAAGATAGCAGTAAGGCTCCTTCCGCTCCCCCTGCTACACCTCCCCAGGGCTGGGAGTCGAAGAAAAGCAGCATTGGCTGGAGGGCAGGGAGGCCAGCCTGAGCCAGAGCAGTTTCTAGCCTGTGAGCGGCGATGTCCACGGGGAGTTTCATCTATAACGGTCTAGCTGGAGGCTCAAAATGTAATGTCCAGCTAGTGACTTCAAATGAGTGATTTTTTAAAAAGTAAACTAAAGACAAGAAGATGTTTTTAGTTTTCCTTGGCAACAGTATGATTTCAGTTCCTGTCCAGAAGGACTCCCTTAGCAATTTTTTTTTTTTCGTACTGGGGATCAAACTCAGGACCTTATGCTTAGCGAGGCAGGTGTGGTGCCACTAACCCAAATCTCTAGCCCTGTCTAGCATTTCTTTCAGTATTGTGAAGGAACCTCCTCAGCTTTTGTTTATCTAGGAATGTCTTTATTTCTCCCTCACCTTTTAATGATTTTATTTCATTTTTTATTAGTACATCTTTGCATTACATTACTGAGTACATCTGTCCTGGGAGTTTATGCATGTACATAACACATTTTAACTCTTCAGTGTCCCCTTCTGCTTCTGCCCCTCCCTATTCCCTCCAACTCAAGTTCTCTTTCTCATTTGAATAAGCTGTATTTCTATTTTTTAATTCTTTTTTTATTGGTACATTTTATTGCTACATTGTATATATATATATATACATCACAATTACACTCCACATTGAGAATTTGTACTATTATATGACACAACTTAATTCTCATTTTCCCCTACCCACCCTACCACCCCCACCCCTGTATACACAAGCTTTGTTTACTTTTTTCCTCATTATTTACCCTAAACTCCATTTCCCTTTGAATATTTACTATTTCACAATATTGATCATGTATTCTAAAACACATTTACAACTTCAGTTTCTCATACCAGAGAAAAGATACAATATTTACGTATCTGTGAACTATTTACTTCACTTAGGAGTATGTCCTGAAGGTACATCCATTTGAGTATAAATAATTCAGTCTCATCTTTATGGCAGAGTAATACTCCATTTTATTTTTTAAAAACCCACATCTTTATCCATATCACATATGCATATGCAACATATGTTGCTGTGATATGAATCTTGTAATTCTTTCATGTATCTCCCCAGCAGGGAAATAGCAGGGTCGAATGGAACCTCTAATTCTAATTTTCTCAGGAATCTCCACACTGAACACTATAATGGTTGTACCAGTCTACATGCCCACCAACAGTGGAGAAAGGTTCCTTTTTCTCCACAACCTCGCCAGCATCTGTCGCTGGCTAATTTCAAAATAGCAGTCATTCTTTGTGGAGTGAGATGAAATCTCAATTTTGTTTCCATCTGCATCTCTCAAATGGCTAGTTGAGCATTTCTTAGCTACATTTACATCTTCTTCTGAAAGTGTCTGTTCATTTCAGATGCCCATTTTTGAATTGGGTCTTTAAATTTGGGGGGACTGTTTTTTTTTTTTTTTTTTTTTTTTGAGACAGGGTCTTGCTTTGTAGTTCAGGCTGGCCCTCAGCTCACTATGTAGTCCAGGCAAGCCTGAAACTCAGCAATCCTCCTGCCTCTGCCTCCCAAGTGCTGGGATTACAGGTGTGAGCCACCACGCCTGGCACTGTGGTATGTAGTATTGATTGTTGGTAGGCGTGAGTCACCACGCCCAGCATTGTATGTGGTTACCAAGGATCGAACTCAGGACGTTGCGCTTGCGAGGCAGGCGCCGGAACCACTGAGCTAAATCTCCGGCCCCAAGAGGGCACTGATTTTCTAAAGCTCTTTTTATATTCTAGATAGCAGCCCTTTGTCTGAGGAACTACTGGTAAAGATTTTTTCCCATATTGTCGTTTCCCATATTGTATTTCTTTTTCTGTGCAGAAGATTTTTAATAAGATAAGATCCAATTTGTTGATTTCTTCTGCTAGTTCTCGTGATATAGAGATTTTGTTCATAAAGTCTTTTCCTAAGCCAGTCTCTCCAAGAGTTTTACCTAACCTTTTTTGCAGAAGGTTTAGAGTTTCTGTTTTAATATTTTGGTCTCTCATCCACTTTGATTTTAGTTTATTACATGGTGAAAGAGATGGATCTAGCTTTAGTCTTTGGCAAGTTGAAGCCCAGTTTTTCCAGCACCATTTGGTAAAGAGGCAATCTTTCCTCCTTTGAGAATGTTTGGCTCCTTTTGTCAAAGATAAAGTGATTTAGTGTATCTGGATTTGTTTTTGGATCTTCTAATCTCTTCCACTGATCCTCAGGTCTGTTATTTTGCCAGTACCATGCCATTTTTTTTTTAATCACAGTGGCTTTGTAGTAAAGTTTCAAGTTGGGCATGGTGATACCCCTGGCCATGTCCTTGTTTCCTAGAATTGCTTTTGCTATTCTAGGTCTCTTGTCATTACAGATGAATTTTTGGATGATTTTCTCTAGGTCTGTGAAATATGCTGTTGGGATTTCAATTGGGATTGCATTGAATCTATATAGTAGTTGTGGGAGTAAAGCCATTTTGACAATGTTGGTTCTTCTTATCCAGGGATAAGGGATGTCTTTCCACTTTCTGATATCCTCTTAAATCTCCTTTTTCATAGTTTTTTTTTCAGAGTAGAAGTTCTTTACCTCCTTTGTTAGATTGACTCCTAGATATTTCATTTTTCTGGATACTATTGTAAAAGGGACTGAGTCCCCAATTTCTTTCTCTATCAGTCTGTTATTTGTGTATAAAATGCAATTGATTTTTGAGCATTTATCTTGTATCCAGCTATGCTACTGAATTTGGTGATTAAGTCTAGGAGTTTTTTGGTGGAGTTTTTAGAATCTTCTAGATATAGTATCATGTCATCAGCAAATAATGACAGTTTAACTTCTTTCCCTATCTTTATTCTTTTTATTTATTTCTCTTGTCTAATTGCTGTGGCTAATGTTTCTAGCAATATATTGAACAGAAGCGGTGACAGTAGACATTCTTGTCTTATTCCTGATCTTAGTGTGAAAGGTTTCAGCTTTTGACCATTTAGGATGATGGTGGCTGTTGGTTTCTCATAAATAGCTTTTATTAGTTTGAGTTACAGTCCATCTATTCTGAGTTTCTGTAGGGTTTTGATCATAAATGGGTGTTGGATTTTGTGAAATGCTTTCTCTGTATCTATTGAGATGACCATATGGTTTTTGTCTTTGAGTCTGTGGATAGAGTGAATAATGTTTATTGAGTTATGTATGTTGTATCCTTGCATCCCTGGGATGAATCCAACTTGGTCAGGGCATATGATCTTTTTCATAATTCTCTGTTTGCCAGTATCTTATTGAGGATTTTTTCATAATTCTCTGTTTGCCAGTATCTTATTGAGGATTTTTGCATCAATGTTCATTAGAGAGATTGGCCTGTAGTTCTCTTTTTGGGTTGGGTCTTTTTCTCCTTTTGGAATCAAAGTAATCGTTGCTTTAAGGAATGAATTTGGGAGTACTGCTTCTCTTTCAATTTCATTAAAGAATTTGAGAAGTAGTGGCATGAACTCTTCTTTGAAAGTTTTATAGGATTCAGCAGTAAAGACATCAGGACCAGGACTTTTCTTTGTCAATTTCACAAATTGATATTGGGGTGTTTAACATTTTTATATCCTCTACATTCAGCTTTGGAAGTTCATATGTGTCTAGAAATCTATCCATTTCTTTTACATGTTCCATCTTAATGGAATACAGATTTTCAAAATGCATGTTTATTATCCAGGAGACTTCCATTGGATCAGTGGTGATTTCCCCTTTTATGTTCCTAATAGCAAGGATTTGAGCCTTTTTTTTCCCTTTGTTTGAAAAGGTTGGCTAGTGATCTATCAATTTTGTTAATCTTTTTGAAGAACCACCTCTTCAATTCATTGATTTTTTTGTATTGTTCTTAGTCTCCATTGAATTAATTTCTGCCCTGATTCTTGTAATTTCCTCCCTAGTATGAGCTTTGAGTTTGTCTTGCTCCTCTTTTTCTAGTAGCTTGAGGTTCAGCATTAGTAGCTTGTTCTATTTTCCTGGTGTAGGTGTTTATTGCTATGAATTTCTCTTGTGAACTGCTTTCATTGTATCCCATAAATTCCTGTAAGTTGTACTGGGATTATCATTTAATTGTAAAAACTGTTCAATTTCTTTCCTGATTTCTTCTGTGACCCATTGGTTGGTCAGCAGAGTATTACCCAATTTCCATGTGCTTGTGAGGGTCTTGGGATTTCTTTTACTATTCAGCTCCAATTTCAAGGAACTACGGTCTGATAGTATACAGGGGATAACTTCAATTCCTTTGCACTTATTTAAGTATGTTCTATGAACTAGTATGTCATCTATTTTGGAGAATGACCCATGGGCAGCTGAGAAGAATGTATATTCTAATTTTGTTGGATGAAATACTCCGTAGGCATCTATGAAGTCCATTTGTTTAAAGGACTGTTTCAGTTCAAGTATTTCATTATTGATTTTTTTGTCTAGTTGATCTGTCTAGTTGTGACAGCAGGGTATTGAAGTCCCCTACTATTACTGTATTAGTGCTTATCAGGATTTTCATATCCATTAATATTTGTTTTATGTAGTTGGGTGCATTGGAATTTGGTGCTTAAATATTTATGGATGTCATCTCTCTCTTGGATTGTTCCCTGTACAAGGATGTAATGTCCTTTTTTGTTTAATCAGTTTTGGTTTGAAATCTATTTTGTCTGCAAATAGGATAGCCATTCCTCCTTTTTTGAAGTTTCCTGTTGCATGGAGAATTATATTCCATCCTTTTACTTTCAGTCTGTGGCTTTCTTTCTGAATTAGGTTGTGTTTCTTGTTTGCAGCATATTGCAGGATCTTGTTTCTTAATCCATTCTGCCAATCTGTGTCTTTCAATTGGCCCACTGAGGCCATTAACATTAATGGTTATGACTGATATTGCTTGATTTATACCTGTCATGGTGTTTTCCTATTCTTGGCTCTTTTATTCTTTGCTTTTCCCCTTTCCACTCAGTTTCTTGTCTTGCTCAATGAAGTCACTCTGCTAGGTCTCATGAGTTTTTGACCTTCATTGTTCTTCTCCAAGATATTCTTTAGAATGTTTTAGAGTGCAAGTTTTGTAATTGAGAAGTACTTCAGGTGTTCTTTGTCATGGAAGTATCTTATTTCTCCACTGATTTTGAAAGATTTGCAGGATACATCAATCTAGGTTGGAAGTTGTTTTCCTGAGATGCTTGAAACACTTCACTCCAGGCTCTCCTTGCATTGAGTGTTTGCATTGAAAAGTCTGCTGTGATCCTGATGGGCTTCCCTTTGTATGTGTTTTTTTTCCTTTTCCCTGGCTGCTTTCACTATTTTGTTCTTTTGTTGGATATCTGAAACCTAGATAATTATATGCTTGGGTGTAGATTTTTTTAATATCATGGCCTTTTGGAGTCCTATGTGCCTCATTTATCCATATTTCCTTTTCCTATGAAGTTTTCTGCCATTATATCTGTGAACAGTTTTTTTAATGTCTTTTGCACTGTCTCCTGCTTCTTTGCTGACTCTAATCAGCCTTAAGTTATTCTTCTTTGAGTCATCTAGGAGCTGTTGGATTGATTTCTCATGGTCCCTTGCCATTTTCCATAAGTTATTCCTTCCCTGTTCATTAGCTATGAGCCTGTCTTCTAGGTCTGAAATTGGGTTTTCTGCTTCATTCATCCTGCTTCACAAACATTCATTCTCGTTTTTGATCACCTGGACCTCTGCTTGAAGCTCTTTATAATGTTCCATTGCCTTTGTTATCTGAGCTTCTATGATGTTCCTGGTCTCTTCTTTAATGAAGTCCTTCACTGTGGACAGCATCTCTGTTTTCATCTCAGAGCTCAGTTCTGATTTCCATTTTAGTAGATCTGTTTTTGTTACCAGTTCAGAGAGGCATGGTGATTGAGCTTCATTTTTTCTCCATTTCCTTTTTCCCTGAATTCCCCTGTGGTGATGATCTTAGTGTCTGGGTTCTTGACTTTTTTCTCATTTCTATTGTGCTGGTGAGCACCGTAAGTTACTGTACAACCTAAGTGATGGTTCCCCAGACTCATGAAAACAGGAATGGAGCTCTGATGGGGCTTCTGTCCTGAGTCCAATGGTGGGTAGGCTGCTAACAGATAGTGGAAGTCACTGCGTGATCTCCACAGCACTTATCCAGACTCTCACCAGCAGGGGAAAGGTCCTCCATGCTTCTTGTCTGGACATGACTGAAGGCTGCTAGCCTCTTAATCGCTTATCCAGACTTGCCCAAGGGTGGTGGAGCTCCCATGGGCATCAGGCCTGGGACCATTGGTGGGCAGGCTGCTTGTGGGCAGCGGAAGTCACTGGGCAGCCTCCATGGTGCTTACCCATACTCACCTGGCTGAATGGAGTTCCCACGGGGCAGCTGGTCTGGATCTGATAGTGGGGAGGATGCTTTCAGGCGGTGGAATCCATTGCTCAGCCTGGGTGGCGCTTAGCCAGAATTGCCCGGGGTGGATGGATCTTAACTTCAATTCTTTTTTCAGTCCCTTTTTCCTTCCCCCACCTTTCCATCTCTTGATCCACTTCCCATTTGAAAAGATGAGCCCTCTACTTCCTATTACCTATCCTTTATTTTGCTCTTTCTTTATATTTTGGATTTCTCATATAAAAGAAATCTTGTAATATTTAAACTTGCATCTGATTTATTTTACTCAACATTATGGTCTCCTTCAAATTTATCCTTTATAACAGAGTAGTACTCCATTGTGTGTAAAAACCACATTTTCTTTATCCATTTGTCTGTTGATGGGCACTTAGGCTGTTTCCAAACATCTAGCTATTATAAATTGTGCTGCTATAAAGCTGGGTATGCAAGTAGCACTGTAAGATGACGGCTTTTGCTCTTTCAGGAGTATTTCTAGAAGGAAAATAGCTGGCTCAAATGAAATTTCTAGTTTGGGTTTTCTGAAATATCTCCATACTGATTCCCATAGTGGTTGCACTAGTTCACATTCCCCGAAGCTGTGTAGAGGTGCCCTGTTTTATGCACAGCTTCACCAGCATGGCTTTTTCTTTTTCTTTTTTGATACTGGGGCTCAAATTGGGGCCTTGTGTTTTTGAGACAGGCGCTAGAACCACTGAGCTAAATCCCTGGCTCAGCATTTCTTATTATTAGATTTTTTTAAAGATAGTCATTCTTTTGGGGTAACATGGTTTCTCAGTGTTCCAATTTGCATTTCTCTAATGGTCAGCAATGATGACCGATTTTCATGTATTTATTAGCCATTTGTACTACTTTTGAGAAGTGTGTATTCACTTTGGTTGTTCACTTTTTGACTGGATAATTTATTCGAGGGGAGATTTTAGTTATTTTTTAATATTCTTAATATCAGTCCTCTGTCTGAGGAGTGGCTGGCAAAATTTTTCCCCCATTCTGTTCACTCTTGGATGTTTCTTTTGGTGTACAAAAGCTTTTAAATTTGATCTTTTTGTGAATTTTCAGTATTATTTCTTGTGCCATTGAGGTTCTGCTCAGAAAGACCTTGCCAGCATCTATGTCTTCAAGAGCTGAACCCATTTTATCTTCCAGCGGAGTAAGCATTTCTGCTTTAACATTTAGGCTTTTGATCCATTTTAATGGTGAGTGATATGGGTCTAGACTTAATCTTCTGGATGTGGATATCCAGCTTTTGCAGCACCATTTACTAAAGGGGCTTTCTTTCCTTCAGTATGGTTTTGGCCCCTTTCTTTTCTCTTTAATTTTGAGACAGACGCTTGGCTTGGTATGTTGCTCAGGCTGGACTTGAATTAGGAATCTTCTTGCCTCAGCTTCCTGGGGTTCTGGGATTGCTAAAGTTAGGATTATTATTATTATTATTATTTATTATCATTATGAGGGGGGAGGAGGAGTATCAGTAATGCCCTACTGTCCCCCAGGCCAGCCTTGTATAGATGAGCCCACCTCTTCCATCTGCACAGGGGCAGGGGAGCTAAAGGTGATCTTCCTGGTTTTTGTGCCGCACTCTGAGGCTAGAGAAATTAGTACACAGAAATCTGCAGGACTCCCCATTTGTTGGCTGCCTGATCTGTGTCGGGTTCTGTCCCCCTCCTTAGGCACCAGTAAAGCAGTGATGGTGACACGCATGGAGCGCTCTGCAAAGCCCTCATCCCAGGAGGGACATGGCTGCCCAGGCATCTCCCGGAAGTTCTCATGACGTCCTGGGAGGGCAGAGTGAAGGAAAGGCACAAGGGGCCACGTCGGAATCGCTGGGGCCCTGACGTGGCCTGGAGAGTAGATGAGGGGGCAGGGCACCCCCCATTTCTTTCATTCACAGTCATACTTACCTGCCACATTAAAGTGTGTTCTTCTACATGTGAACGTAGAATTTGTCTATGAAGCTGTATCTAAGGCTGGTGCTCAGCAGTGAGTGAGAAGGGGCCGATGAGCTGCCTTCTGAAACAGGACTCCCCTGAATTCTCGGGGCACCGGACACACTGCAGTGGTGCTGCGCAGTGCAGAGGGAGTGTGAGGGTGCAGCATCCTCTAAGTTAACAGGAGCCACTGCAGAGCCCCTCAGGCCCAGTGTGGACTAGGTCTTCCTTGCTGGAGACTTGACTTGGCGAAGCACCTGGCAGGTAGGTGCTGAGTGCCCTGAACACTGAGCTCCCATGGGAAGTGCTGCCTCCACAGGAGAGGCCAGAGCCCAGCGCATTCTGGGGTGTCTGCTGCCTTCCTTTCTGGCGGCGACTTCCTGCTGGCTTTCCATGGGTTTCATGGATGAGGTACAAACCTGTGCTCCCAAGGGTAAGTTTTTCAGCCTAGCAGAGATGATGGGTGACACACAGGCACAGCCACGGGGTTTCCGCCTGGAGTGTGGACCCCTGAGGGGACACTTGCCCATTTGCACCCCCTGCAGTCTCTCAGGACTCCGTTCCATCAGTGACTTGGCCACAGACCCACCAGGTGCAGGGGTTGGCAAGTTCGGGGCCAGCTTCCCTGTGGCTGGTGGCAGTGACTCTCGAGTGAGCCACTGCATAGCAACACTGCATTTCCTCACTGCCCGGACATGCCAGGCATGTGCTGCAGACACATTGGTCACAGACAGGAGTGGAGGGTGCAGGCTGAGCAAAGCTGCCCCAGCCACCCTCCGCCAGCACTTGCAGCCCTCTGTGCTCTGTCCCCGTTAAAGTAAAGTGTTGTTATTGCCCTTGGTGCATGAGCGCTGGAAGATGGTGGGGTGCAGGTTCACCCCCAAGGCAGCCTAAGGCCTGAATCTTTGCTCCTTCTGCTGCACTGCAGCACAGTACACAGTGCTCGGAACACGAAGCCGGAACAGGTGCTGGAGCCTCTCAGGGGAGCCCCATTCCTCTCCCTTCGTTTGTCCCTAACTTTTGCCTCCATGATTTGCTGGTCACTGCGGTGCTCGGCCTGGAGTGGAAGAACTGTCCATCTGAGCCTCTGCCCTGTGAGGCTTTGCTCATTTATATTTTAAATATTTAAACAACATCTTTATTGAACTAAAATTTGCATACCACACAGTCCACAGACTTCAAGCGTAAGACTCAGTAGATTTTAGCCTATTGACAGAGTTGTACAACTGTGAGCACAATCAAATCTAGAGCACTTTTGCTCCCCCAAACAAAATACTGCTCAATCGCTGTCACCCCCCAGTGCTCCCCTCTAGACTTAGGCAACCACTGAGCTGCTCCCTGTCTTCATGCTTCTGCTTCTGGAAATTTATGTTTTTAATCCAAGAGAGACCATGCTCATAGCAACAGTGAAGACCCTAACATATCTGAAGAAATGGAAATCCTGCAGAGCAAGCTCTCATACCCTCTGAGGGCAAAGCTAGAAATTGGTGGCAGAAACATACGCAGAATACAATAACTGTTTTCTCTTTTTTTCTAGTATCTTTTATATGTTATATATTACCTTTTTAATATGAGTAACTATGTGATGTTCAAGCTTGTGTATCCAATTCACTTCACGTGGTCTCAAGATACATCCATTTCCTACAAATCCTTTATGCTTATCCTTCTTTATGGCAGAATAGTACTTCAATTGTTTGTAAATATCACATTTTCTTTATCTTTTTACCTGTTGATGGACACGTAGGATGTTACCAAGACTTAACTATTACAGATTGTGTTTCTGTCAACAGGGATGTGCATATATCACCATGATATGATGTTTTTAACTCTTTGGGAAAGATAGCTAGAAATGGAATTCCTATTTTTCATTTTTTGATGTGTCTCCATACTGATTTCCATAGAGGTTGCATCAGTTTACACTCCCACCAACAGTGAAGATGAGCTCCTGTCTCCCCACAGACACACCAGCATTTGTTGTTGGTTGATTTCTTTTTTTTTTTTTTTTTTTTTTTTTTTTTTTCTTTTTGGAGACAGGGTCTCGCTTTGTAGTTCAGGCCTGCCCTGAGCTCACTATGGTGCCCAGGCAAGCCGCCACGAACTCAGCAATCCTCCTGTCTCTGCCTCCCAAGTGCTGGGATTACAGGCGTGAGCCACCACGCCCAGCATTATATGTGCTAACCGGGTATCGAACTCAGGTCCTTGCGCAACCACTGAGCTAACCCTCTGGCCCCGTTGGTTGATTTCTTGATGGCAGCCATTCCTTCTGGGTTGTGATAGAATCTGAATGTTTTCATTTGCATTCCCCGAATGGCTAGGAATGTTGAACATTTTTCAGCCAATTCTATTTCTTCATCTGAGAAGTATCTGTTCTTTTCAGATGCCTGTGTTTTTATTGGATCTTTCATTTGGGGGGTCTCATTTTTGTGACTTCTTTCTGTATTCTAGATGTGAGGAACAGCTGGCGAATGAAGCTTTCCCCCTTGTGCATGTTGTCTCTGCATCGCAGACATGTTGTTTATCCCCAGGAAAAACAAGGCGCAGCCTCTGTAGCACTCCAGGTAGAGGGTGTAGAAATGTGGTGCCCTCCTCACACCTACCCATGGGGCTCATGCACACTTTCGTGCACACTCCTTCATGCTCTCAGTGCTTCCAACAACCACCCTTGCTTTCCCAGAGGTGATGCGATGTCTTGCAGGTCACATCGTAGTTTTTCCACTGTTGTTCCTTCCCAGTTACTTAATGCATGACAGCAACCCTTTCCCCCTGGACCCAGGTGCCTGTCAGACCAAATAGATTGTTTTCTGGGGATTCACAAGGCCCCTGGCTGGACCCAAGAGCCATTTCTGTGTGAGTTCCTGTCCTTGAGCTCCTCTGGGAACAGCTCAGGGCTCTCCATGCACTGTCAGGACCGGTGAGTGGCAGGACCATGGTCACCACCACTGCATCCTGGTGGCTCAGAGGACCAGGTATATGGTCAGTGCAAGTATCAAGGTGTAGGTCAATAAACCACCTAGCATGATGTACACTGGGTGATCAAAATATACAGTACTATACAATTTTTAAAAATTATTACAGTAGGGCTGGAGATTTAGCTCAGTGGTTTCAGTGCCTGCCTAGCAAGTACAGGTCCCTGGTTCAATCCTTGGGAATCACACACAACAATACTGGGCATGGTGACTCACACCCACCAACAGTCATTACCACATACCACAAGGCCAAGCTTGGTGGCTCATGCCTGTCATCTCAGCACTTGGAGGCAGAGGCAGGAGGATTGCTGAGTTCAAGGCTTGCTGGGCTCCATAGTGAGCTCAGGGCCAGCCTGAACTACAAAGTGAAACCCTGTCTCAAAAAAAAAATTACAGTAAACATATTATGAAGCCTCCTCAGAACATTCCCTCCTGCTTCAGATGTACTTATCATCCTCGACACCTTCTGAAGCAGTTCTGGGAGACTTCTTCTGTGAGTATCTTTATGACATTTGATCAAAAATAAGGTGAATACTGGGCTGGAGATTTAGCTCAGTGGTTCTGGCACCTGCCTCGCAAACGCAAGGTCCTGAGTTCGATCCCTGGTACATACAATGCCGGGCGTGGAGACTCACACCCACCAGCCATCAATAATACATACCACAGGGCCGGGCGTGGTGGCTCACGCCTAATCCCAGCACTCAGGAGGCAGAGACAGGAGGATTACTGAGTTTGAGGTTTGCCTGGGCTACATAGTGAGCTCAGGGCCAGCCTGAACTACAAAGCGAGACCCTGTCTCAAAAAAAATGGTGAATGCTGCAGCTGAGTGCCATCCAATGGAAAGGAGTTCATAAGGCCATCGCGTTGTGTCCTCATCCACTTTATTTACTGCATATGGTACTGTTTGACTTCTAGCTCTTCCCCAAAGTCAAGATAAGCATGAAAGGTCAGTGCTTTGAATTGATTCAGGACGTGGAAGCAACCACAGTGGCACAGCTCAAGTTATTCATGGGAGAGGACTCCCAGAAGTGCTTCAGAAAGGGGCGAGAACAACGGGACAAGCACTTGACGTGAAGGGAGGATCTTGAGGAGGACTAATGGCAGTGTGTATTTTATTGTAATAATTTAAAAAATTCAATTATTCACTGTAGTTTTCAATCACACATGGCCTCTTCTCCGAAACAAGAATACTCCAAGTTGTTGGGGGCTAAGTAGGATAACTGAGGTGACATACTCTACACTGAAGAAGTAATTTGCAGCTGGAGTTGTCTCCACATCAAGCAACGGAGGGCGCCTGGGCTTCCTTCCCTTTCGGCGGCGACTCTCGTAGGTGGAACCCAGGTTAGCAGCTGGTGATGAGCCAGCCCTGTCGTTTTTCTCTTTTCCCCATGTTTTCTTTGTACTGAATGCCTGGTGCACCCCTCCTCTAGTCACGTCACCAAGCCATGGGACAGTCTTGGGGGTGAGTGCGCCCTTTTAGAGCACACAGGTTCGGGGGCCAGGTCCCCAGCCTGTAATTCTGTGATCACCCCGCCATCGGGCTGCGCTGTCTGTTACTCCGGCAGTGACAGCAAGGTTGTTCTGTAGTCCTAAAACACTGGTCAAGAATGTGACAAGTGCTTTTCTATCCTGCCCTCATTTTCTAGATAATCATAGTGTGAGCATTAGTCAGATTTGGTGAGGTTCCAACAAAGAAGTTTTGGCAGAGCTGACACGAGACCAGAAGCCAATTGCATGAAAATTGAGAGCTGAAGCCGGTGATGCTTTATTTCAGCTTTTAAGGAACCGGCTAGGAAAGAGGACAGACCTGACACTGATAATAATAGCAGTGCCGACTCTGGCATTGGCCCACGTCTCTGTTTCCTTTCCTCTTCTTTGTATTTACCCCATAATTTTCTTTTATGTGTCATAAATGTAAATTGCTTAATTGAATATTTGCACCTCCCTTTTTAAGTGTGAAGATTCCTAGTCTCTCCCAGTAAGCAGCAGTTTTCTAGATGAACGGTGTGTATTGCATACAGGATGTGATCAAAATATACAGTGAATGTTTAAATTTTTTTTTAATTATTACAATATAAGATACATTGCCACGAAACATTCTTACACCTCCTTCTTCCATTTTGCAAAACAGCTCTGGAGTTCTCTTTCCTGAGTGACTTTAGCTGTGTTGGTTTGGCTGCCTCTGTGTCCTGAATTGATTCAAAACATTTTTATTCCGTGGCCTGTGACCCTGGGGAAGAGCCGTTGTCACACAGTGCCAGAGGCAGTGAACAAGACGGATGAGGGCCCATGCCGTGGTTTTTACAGGTCAGCCTTTCTGCTGGATGGCGCTCCGCAGCAGTGTGCACTGGGTATTTTTTAATCACATTTTATAAAGACACTCACGAAAGAGGACTTCTAGAACTCTTCAGAAAGTGGCGAGGTTGATGCAACAAGTGAGTCTGAGGTGAGGGGGAGGACTTTGAGGGAGATTAATAGCAACGTGATTCTGCTGTCACTTTAAAAATGCAAATGTTCGTCCTGCATTTCGATCACACTTTGTAGGGGGAGTGCTCTGTTTGAGGTCAGCTACGGGAGTCAGGGACACAGAACACTCAGTATTGTGTGGCAGAAATACAGACTAGTAAATGTGTATTTGATTTTCATGAACAGTCAAATTTTTATTTAGAAAGAAGCCAAATCCATCTGGGTGAACTGATAATAGTATCTGAAATCTTGCGTGGAAACAATCTAGTGAGCAGAGTGTGATGAAATAAAACTGAAGTAAGAGGAACCATATGTTGGTTCCTCATATGTTCTGTATTTTATATCTACTTGGAATTTTTCAAGAAATTCAATGTAAAAAAAAGCTTTATGTAAGATACAACATGATATCAAAGTATTATGTAACCATTAAAAGAATACCAATCAAGAACTTTAATAAGGGGCTGGGAATTTAGCTCAGTGGTTCAGTGTCTGCCTGGCAAGCAGAAGGTCCTGAGTTCCATCCTTCATACTGCACATCACATTGGCCAGCGTGGTGGTTCACGCCTGTAATCCTAGCACTCGAGGCAGAGGCAGGAGGATTGCTGTGAGTTCAAGGCTAACCTTGGCTACATAGTAAGTTCAGGGCCAGCCTGAGCTATAAAAGTGAGACCCTGCCGGGCATGGTGGCTCACGCCTATAATCCCAGCACTCGGGAGGCAGAGACAGGAGGATTGCTGAGTTCAAGGTTTGCCTGGGCTACATGGTGAACTCAGGGCCAGCTGTAACTACAAAGTGAGACCCTGTCTCAAAAAAAAAAAAAAAGAATTTTAATAAGGTGCTATAAACTTAAAAACCAGAAACTTAAACTTACTAATGTGTGTGCATGTACACAAAATAGTTGCATATAAAAACATTGGAAGACGATTGAAACATTAACTGTAGTTATCCTGGGTTGGTGAGATTATGGTGATTTTCATTCTCTGTGTTTTCTACTTTCTACAATAAACAAGAAAAAACATACTTTCTTATTTTCAGAAGAAAGACCCTAATCTGTGTTGTGTGAATGAGTGAAACATTTGTTTCCGTGTGTTTTCAGTTACACTGGCTCACTTGTTGATTGGCAAAATGCTCGAGTGTGCAGGGCCTGTCTATCCTGCCCTCTGCCTGGCTCTGTCCCTCAGGGGTGTTCAGGGCACCATTACACTGATCGACAGCTTCTCTTTCCTTCTGACTTTAGCGAGCTGGACATGATTTCCACGAGGGTGATGGACATAAAGCTTCGGGAGGCTGCAGAAGGCCTTGGGGAGGACAACACAGGTAAGGCCCTGGTTTCCCTGTGCTGGGAAGAGCTTCTGATTTGGGGGCAGGGGGAGAGGGCAGTGGAGGTGGCTTTGTGGAGAGGGAGTGTCTGGGTCCCAATGTGGTTGGACACACCAGGCCTTTGCCCTGTGACTGATGCACATACATGTTATTCAAGCCACCTGGGCCAGTGCTCCTTTTGTTCTCTGCAAATATAGAGGATTTTTTTTTTTGAGACAGCGTCTTGCTTTGTAGTTCAGGCTGGCTCTGAGCTCACTATATAGCCCAGGCAAGCCTCAAACTCAGCAATCCTCCTGCCTCCGCCTCCTGAGTGCTGGGATTACAGGTGTGAGCCACCAAGCCTGGCAATATAGAGGATTTTAATACCATTTTCCTCATCCGGGAGGTGAACATGTCTCCATGTCTGACTTAACAGCAAAGGAAAAAGGGCTGAGTGGATTCATTTGTCATCCAAGGTTATCCAGAGATGTCATTTGAAAAAGCACAGGAAAGTCTGATCAGTCAGAAAAGTAATTACACCAAGAGAGAGACTTCGAACATGCTCCCTGATGACTTGTTCTCCTCCAGGAGGCCTTTATTACAGTGTCCCTGAGCTGGATTCCAGGGCTGTGAATCAGCATCTCGGAATTCGGCCCAACATCCGCCAGTTCAGTGACTGGTTCACTATTTTCCATGGATCCCACTTATGTCTTCATAGAGTTGCAAAATTGACGTTTAGAGACATCCACTTCCCCACAATGCATCTTTTCTCTAGATGAGCCCTTTACCTTCCTCAGATTTTGTCAATGAAAGCCTCCCACTCTCGTTTAAAGTCAAAATGCCCGATAGTGCCAGGCGATAGTGCCAGGTGTGGTGGCTCACGCCTGTAATCCCAGCACTCAGGAGGCGGAGGCAGGAGGATTGCTGAGTTCCAGGTTTGCCTGGGCTACATAGTGAGTTGAGGGTCAGCCTGAACTACAAAACAAGACCCTGTCTCAAAAAAAAAAAAATGTTGATAGTGATTTTCAGTGATTTAGTTTAGGAAGAATAACTTCTGGGAATAATAAATTCTAGCCCCTTGCCATGAATTCAGATACTAATTTCAGCAGAGACTTTATTTTATATATTATAAATATACTTTCTTGTTACTCTATATGAGAATCACTTTTTCTCTGTCAACATTTCAATAGGTACCAGATAAACCCAAATATAAAGTAAGGTATTTTTAAAAGTAGTTTCAAATGCCCATTATGGGACCTTGAATTATTACTCATTTTAAATAGGAAAATAGTTTGAATAAGTATTTCATTATCCTGAAATAACCTCAAGAAATGCTAATGTAGGTATTTAAGAGATCACCATGAAAAATCAGTTTGGAACAGAGGAAAAGTAAACAAGTGTCCTCCCTCCCAAATAATAGTGGGCATAATATTTTTGAGCTGGCCCTCTGCCACTTGAAATTAAGAATTATCTAGATAAGAGATTCTTTAAAACTATTTTTTTTTTTTTTGAGACAGGGTCTCGCTTTGTAGTTCAGGCTGGCCCTGAGCTCACTATGTAACCCAGGCCAGCCTGGAACTCAGCAATCCTCCTGTCTCTGCCTCCTGAGTGCTGGGATTACAGGCGTGAGCCACCACGCCTGGCACTGTGGTGTGTGGTATTGATTGCTGGTGGGCGTGAGTCTCCACACCCAGCATTGTATGTGGTTACCAGGATCGAACTCTGGACCTTGTGCTTGCGAGGCAGGCGCCAGAACCACTGAGCTAAATCTCCAGCCCTCTTGAAAACTATTTTTAATGATGAGGAAGTGAGAGGAAAATGGTACCCCAGAAAGAGGAGTAAGTACAAGATCTTTTACCCATGTAAACTTTTAGTTTTATGTCTTCGTGGGATGCAGGGTGGGGGCAAAGTACCAGCCTACAGCAGGCAGACTGCCGCATACAGGGCCGTCAGGCACTCACGTTGCTGCGAAGTGTCAGTGGGTGTGGATCTGGCAGCCATGTGGATTTATCGCTTACGTGTGTCACTCCGGGAATTGGAGGACTTCAGCCCTGGGTCAGTAAAGCACCAACACTGGATCTCCACAAGAAGGCTCCTCCCATCTGTCTATTAGTATAGAACCTAACATCTCCAGTTCTGTGACAAATATACCCCAGCACATAAGGCAGCAAGTGGGTCACCGTGGACAGGAGCCACCATGCTGTGAGTGAAATCTTATCCCCATCGAAGTCCTATGTTGAAGGCCCCATCATCTCAGAACGTGCTCTTTGATGATGAGTTAAGAAGACACCATACGGGAACAGAGTGGGCCCCTAATCCAGCGTGATTGGTGTCCTTAGGTCGAGGGAGATGTCCACACAGACGCACATGAAGGGAGAGCAGCCTGGGAATGGGGAGCTGCAGATGGAGCCGGTGCCTCCACCCGCTCTGGGACGCCACAGATTGCAAGAAAACTGCCAGCAGCTGGGGAGAAGAAATGGGACGATTCCTGTATCGCTGCCGCAGAGGAGCCCACCGTGCCAGCGCCACTGCCCTTTCACTTCTGGGCCCTGGGGCTGTGAGACAACCGTGTCTGTTGAATTCACTCAGTATTTTGTTCCTGGTAGAGCAACCCTAGTGAACTAATGCACCGCAGAAACAGACACTGAAGCCATAATTAAACATATATGTATTATTCTGGGAGATAATAAAAGTGATTCAAAATATCTGTAAGTGCCAAGAAAGCATTAAAAAAAAGCCATATGGCAACCCACCATGGCAATAAAGCAAGAAAATAAAACAAAGAAGAAGAAAGAAAAAGCATAAATATGGGAGGAAGAAATGAAACTTCTCTTTTGGCAGATAATAGGATTAGCAAAAACAAAATACAAACAAAAAATCAGACAAACGTAAAACACACAAATTTAGCAGGGTTGCAAAACAAAGTCATTTAAAATCCTTTGTATTTCTATACATTAAGAATGAATAATTGGACACTTAAGATTTTTAAAAAGCACTAAATATTTGAAATACTTAGATATATATCTAAGAAAATATATGCAACAGTATTGAAAAATACAAACGCTTTAAAACTTAAGAGATCTACTCTAGGGAGAGAGATACACTGTTCCTGGGGGAGGCTCGGGCGTTGCTGCACAAAGGCAGCAGCAGCTGGTGTGTTCTGTGTGGTCCAGGCTCTTTAAAGGCAGGCAGGAAGCTCTGGAATGCAGTTACCTTGGTATTTGGAGCAGAACCATTGACCAGTCTTCGTTTTGTATTTTCATGAATAGTCATACACTTTGTATGTTAGGAAAGAGCCAAATGTAGGGGAACAAAATGAAAACAGGGTATGGAAGTGTCTGCTTGCCAATAGCCTGCAGGGAGTGGTGAAGGAATTGGTAAAAATACAAAGCAGTCAGGTTTTTCGTTGTTGTTGTTTTCTTGCAGATGTTGGCAAGCTGACTAAAATTTAAATGGAAAAAAAAACTGGGTAAAACAATTTTAAAAAAGGCCAAAGTTGAAGGATTCACAATACCTGATTTCAAGACTTATTATAAAGCTATTGTAATCAAGAAGGGCAGGTATTAGGAAAAGGATAGATGTATACTTAGAATGGAGTCCCAAAACAGACCTATATAAATATGATCAGTTGATTTTACCAAAGTTATAAATGCTGTTCAATGAAAAAAGGATAACCTTTTCAACAAATAACACTATAGCAATGTAAAGACAATGAACATTTATCTATGTCTCACAGATTATGTAAAAATTAACTAAAATATAAATTTGTTTACATAAATATAAAACTCTATAGCCTTTAAAATAAAGCAAAGAGAAAATACTTATGACCTAGGATTTGATGGCAATTCTTAGATTCAGTATCTCAATTCATAAAAGAAAAAATGATAAATTGGATTTCAGCAATGTTTAAGATTTTTCTCTGAAAGCCTCTAAGAAGAAGGTAAAAAAAAAAAATAGTGTAAGACAGTACTTGCCAGCTATACTGGATGAAGAACTTCTATCCCTCATATACCTGCAACTGCCAGAATTAAAAAAATAAATAAATCTAGTTACAAAATAGGTAGAAAATTTTAAAAGATGCTGTAAGAAGAGGTGTAGATGGCAAACAAGCATGTGAAGAGATGCTCAGTATCTGTAGTGATTAAGTAAATTAAGACTCCAGTGAAATGCACTGCACACTTAGGAGAGCATCTTCAACAAAACAAAGCAAAACCAGTACTCAGCACTAGGATGCGTTGCTGTCGGGATCCCAGAACAGCACAGCTACTTCGCAAAAATTTCAGACATACGCAGCCTGTGACTCAGCAACCCCACTCCGAGGTGTTTACCTCGGAACAGCGAAGCTTACGTTCACACAAAAGCCTGTTGCAACTTCATTTGTAATTGCTGAAAACTGAGAAGCCATATATCTGTACAGTGAAATGCTACTCGACAATGAAAAGGGACAGACATTTGGTAGACACGATGAACTGGATGAATCTGTGTGTGCAACAGACAGGACCACTGTCTCACTGGATGTACGTGACATTCGGGAAGAGGCGGACCTCGGAACAGGGAAGATGCTAGCGGATGCCAGAGATTAAAGGTAAGGGAAAGGTTCCATGACAGCGCCAGAAAACTCATGCTTTGTAACTTGACTGTGGGATAATTCTGCAGCTCCATGTACTAGAGAGGGGTGGGGACCCACGTGCAGAGAGCAAACCAAGGGCCTTATGAACACTAAACTTACGAGCTACCACGGAGCTACACCCCCAGCCTGCAGAGGATCTTTTAATAAGAATTTTCTGGAATTGCTAAGAGATAAAAAGACCAAATCCACAGATTTAAGAAACCCAGTGATGAGTTGGGCCTCGTGGCACCAGCCTGTAATCCCAGCCCTTGGGAGGCTGAGGCAGGAGTATTGCTAGGAATTTGAAGTCAGCCTCAGCTACACAGTGAGACTTTGACTAGTGAGTCTCAAAATGGGTGAATAAAAGGAAGCAATCCATATAGTGTGACACTGGAGAAAACCAAAGCCCAAATTAAAAGTCTTAAAATCAGTCCGAGAAAAGGAAACATTATTTTAGAAGAAGCAGAAAGTCAGTGACTGATTTTCCAGCAGTTCGATGGAGCCGGAAAGCAGTAAAGTGTATCCTTAGAAAAAGAACTGGCAGCCTAGAATGCCGTGTCTAGGAAAGGTGTTCTTCAGGAATGAAGAAAAAAAAAAGAAAACCTAACTTTTTTTCAACAAAGAAAACCTAACTTTGCCACTCAGAACCTTGGATCAAAAGATTCTAAAGGACTCTGCCTCGGGCTGAAGGTACGGGGCCCGGTACAGAGGGAAGAACAAGGCACGTGACAGCCAGCAGCCACATCCCTGGGACATGGAACAGCATTCTGGACACTTTAACAAGCAGAATGACAAGAATGGGACATAAGAATGGGATTGAAGCCTTCGGAGATCCCATGTGGACTTGGGATGGGAGGCACAGCCTCATGGGTTTGCTGTGTAAACCACTGAGAATGGAGCAAAGTAAGACTCGTAGGCTCTTACTGGGAAGTGAGATGATGGAAAAGGAGTAAGTGAAAAGGTCTTGGAACCAAAAAGAAGACAACAAAGGAAACTGAGAAAACATATCTTGGATAGTTGTGTTTTTTAAATCAGTGGATCACTTGTGCTCGCTTCGGCAGCACATATACTAAATCAGTGGATCACTAATTACAATGAGTTTATGTGGATGAATTATATTAGTTGTTCCACTTAAGAATTAAAGACATGGGCCGGAGATTTAGCTCATTAGTTCTGGCGCCTGCCTCACAAGCGCAAGGTCCTGAGTTCGATCCCGGTAACCACATAGAATGCTGGGCATGGTGGCTCACGCCTATAATCCCAGCACTCGGGAGGTAGAGACAGGAGGATTGCTGAGTTCACGGCGGCTTGCCTGGGCTATATAGTGAGCTCAGGGCCAGCCTGAACTACAAAGAGAGACCCTGTCTCAAAGAAAAAAAAAAAAAAGAAAGAGATGCAACTTCTAAAACTCTAAATATATGAGCTTAAACATAAAGATTCAGAAAAGTGGGGATAATAAAAGATGCAGAAACACACTTTTTCAATACTGGGCAAAAGGCGATGGCAAAAGTATATTCATAGTAATCAAAATAAAATTTAAGGCACACATAATTAAAATAGAGAGGGCCATTTCCCAAGAGTCAGTTGGCAAGAAAATAATTTTGCATTTCTTGTAAAGTAAAAATTGACAACTAAATGATAAATAAGAAAACCTTCAAGTGGATTAGTTTCTCTCTGAAATTGATAGAACAAATATATACATAAAATATTTGGCAACACAATTAAAAAGAAAAAGACCTCGGGCCGGAGGGTTAGCTCAGTGGTTCCGGCGCAAGGTCCTGAGTTCGATCCCCAGTGACCACATATAATGCTGGGCGTGGAGACACACCCACCAACAATCAACGCCGCATACCACAATGCCGGACGTGGTGGCTCACGCCTGTCATCCCAGCACTCGGGAGGCAGGGACAGGAGGATTGCTGAGTTCACAGCGGCTTGCCTGGGCACCATAGTGAGCTCAGGGCCAGCCTGAACTACAAAGCAAGACCCTGTCTCAAAAAGCAAAAAAAAAAAAAAAAAAAAAAGATCTTGTTCTAATTAACATATATAGAACATGAAACAAAATACATTATTTTCAAGCATCATAGAAACATTTACAGAAGGTATCTCTATAGCTGGGCATGGTGGTGTACAGCTGAAATCCAAACTCTCAGGAGGCCAAGGCAGGAAGATCGCCATGAGTTTGAAGCCAGCCTAGGCTACAGAGTAAGTTCTAGGCCAATCTGGAATGTATAGCAAGATTCCACCAAAAAATTATCAGTATGATCATTTGATAATAAAGCAAGTTTCCCAAATTTGAATGGTGCAAATCATTTAGCAGCTATTATCTTACTACAATATAGTTAAGCTAAATATCATTAACAGAAAAATAATTAAGAAAATCTGCAAGTAGTTGGAAATGAAAACATACTTTTCTTAATAACTTATTGGTCTTAAGAAAGCATTGTGATGGAAATTAGAAAATATTTCCCACCAAACAATGATAAAAATACTGCAGTTGGTAATACATATATGCAACTAAAGCAAATTTAGAGGGGAATGTATTGCCTATAAATGTATAAATACAGAGAAACTCTAAAACTTAGTAAGTCAATTGTTCAAGACTTTTAAAAATAGCACAGTGAGGGCTGGAGGGTTAGCTCAGTGATTCCGGCGCCTGCCTTGCAAGCGCAAGGTCCTGAATTCGATCCCCGGTAACCACATACAATGCTGGGCGTGGAGACTCACGCCCACCAGCAATCAATACCACATACCACAATGTTGGGCGTGGTGGCTCACGCCTGTAATCCCAGCACTCGGGAGGCAGAGACAGGAGGATTGCTGAGTTCGAGGCTTGCCTGGACTACATAGTGCGCTCAGAGCCAGCCTGAACTACAAAGCAAGACCCTGTCTCAAAAAGAAGAAAAAAAAAAAATAGCACAGTGAACCTGAGAAAAGTACAAGAAAGAAGAGTAAAGATGAGAACAGAAATCACTGCAATGTAAAATAAATATCCCATAGAATTAACAAGGCCAGATTTTTATAGATATGTAAAAAGAGCAAACGTCTGGTGCTGCTGACAGAGGGAAAAGAGGAGGCACAAAGAGTAACCCGGAGACCCATCTCTGGCCGGCAGGTTAGGGAGGTATGTGCTTTGCTCAGACCTCTAGGGGGCGTCCTGACCACATGCAGAAACTCGGGAATCTTTCAAACTCATGAACGCTCATGGACAGCCAGTGGTTAGCAGTGTAAACATTTTGGGATCGTAAAAAGATTCTTACATGAAGAAGAACTCACTTCCTTTGGTGAGAGGCTCACTCTGCCCTTGCTGGAGAGATTCTAAGTAATTTTTGAATCATCAGCTTCCCAAGGGAGAAATAATGTAAGCAAATAGAGTCTGTCTTATTTTGAAAGGACTCCTCTGTGCAGGGCTATTTACTTCTGAAGCATCTTCAGCTAGTTGCTTCAGCAGGTTTCTTGGTGGTTAGCAGCATCCGGGCACTTCTGACCTCACATCCTTCCAGCCTTGGCTCCCACACCCAGGCTGGGAGGAGTGGACTGCACTGGTGCTGCGGAGTTTGGCGTCTTGGCTGTGCTGGGACCTGTGAATGGGAATGAAGGTGACATGGTAGAAGTGATCATGGAATCACTCCTTCAAGAGGTGCACCTTCTGACAGTCCAGAAGTGTGGCAGAGCATTGGTTCATTCTGGTGTGGGGCCCTCTAGCCAGCCACCCCTTCCTGTGAGCCTGGCCTCCGCTGATAGACCTTTGTGCTTTGTCTATACTAGATGAAGCTTTTGAAATGTATTTTTAAAGTAACTTGGATAAGGGAAATGTGGAGTATATATATACCATGGAATATTACTCAGCCATCAAAAAGGAACAAATGGATGGAACTGAAAGATATTCAGCAAGTGACAAGTCAGATGGAGAAAGACAAATATTGCATGTAACCTAAAACATAGTGATCAGAATGTGTAATCCTGATTACTAGAGAGTCAGAGGGTGGCAGGGAGGGAGGTTAGATAGCAGGTGCCCAGACACAGATAGAAGCAGTAAGTTCTAGTGATCACAGCACAGTGTGGGGACTGCAGCTCCCAATGTCCTATTGTACATTTATGAATAATCAGAAGAGAGGAACTTGAAGGCTCTTAACACAAAGTACTAATACTGAGATGGAAATGTTAACTACCCTGATTTGTATACACATATTGAATTATTGCATTGTTCTTCACAAATATGTACAATTATTGAATGTTAACCAAAAATTTTTTAAAAGTTTAAGGTGATTAAAGATGTTACTTATCCTCATGTGATCATTATACTCTACACACATGTCAAATTATCACACCGTGCCCTCTAGATGTGCATAATTAAAATAATACTTAAGTTTTCTACAAAAAGAAAAACGAGTCATCACACAGCCTTTCCCCCGCCAGGACTTTCCCCAGTGCCTGCGCACAGTTCAGAGCTCACTACTTGAGAGGAAAGTTGCCTGGGTTTGGAGTGGGTGCCCGTAGCCCCAGGGTGCTCTTGGCTCATTTACTTAAATATGCTAAAGAAACAAGAGTCACGGTTTGTGTCCCACTGCACAGGTCTAGCATGCCAGGGACTTCAGGTGGTCAGAGGGTGAGTGAAGCCTGGCTTTCCACCCTCTGGCCACACCCCACATCCACACATGAACACACGCTCTTGCTGATTGTGTTTTAAAATCTGTCTAGGAAAGAAAAAATCGAAATTCAAAACATTTAAGAAGTTATTTGGGAAGAAGAAGAGGAAGGAATCACCTTCGTCCACAGGAAGTAGCGCCTGGAAACAGAATCCAGCCAAGAGCGAGGTCATTGCCCTTGAGTCAGGGCCCGTGGGCTACGACTCCGAGGATGAGCTTGAGTAAGTGGCTTTTGCATCCGTTAGGCTTGTGCATGGGCGGAAACAGGAAGAGCCAAGACTCTATTCCTTGTCTGGGTAGCGGGACCAGAGCCTCCTTCCCTCATGGCAGTTCCGCTAGCGGTTCTTTCATGCAGGGTGTGTTTCTGGTTTCAGAGAGCTGAGGAAGCCAGAACCCAGTGGGGTAATTGCTATGTTCATATTAAAAATACAAACTGGGCTAATGCTGGGCGTGGTGGCTCACACCTGTAATCCCAGCATTTGAGAAGCAGAGGCAGGAGGATTGCTGAGTTCATGGCTTGCCTGGGCTACATAATGAGCTTAGGGCCAGCCTGAACTACAAAGTGAGACTCTGTCTCAAAAAAAAAAAAAATACAAGCTGGGCTTATAATCTAAGCACTTTGCGAGGCTGAGGCAGGAGGATCACAAGTTCAGGCCCAACCTAGGCAATGTAGCAACTTAATGAGAGCCTTACTTTAGATAATTTCTCAAGAAGACTATGGATGTAGCTCAGTGTGAAGGCCCCATGTTTAAGTTCCAGGGCAGGAAAATGAAGTACATTGTATCTGCTGGAAGAAGTACTATGTATCATCACACAGATAAGCAAAGCAAGCCCCGGAGAAACATGAACCTGCCCAACACCCTATAGCTCAAAGTGGCAGGGTCAAAACATAGCATTTGGTTTAATTTAACTTGAAACTGTTTTGAGGATCTGGAATCTTGTGTTAGAAAAATACCTTTCTCTAAATGGAACACTCAATAACCTAATAAGAACATTTTCACTAGATAGAGAGAAAAGGATTTCCTGTGGTTCGACCTTATAAAAGTTAACCAAAAGTCATTTGGAAGAATGGACCCAGTGAAAACGAAAATTGGGGGTGGCCCGAAGAAGAGGTCCTTGTCTCTCCAACGTATTCATCATCAATGCAGTGACCAAACCTGCAGTACGGACAGTTATTTCTGTGACCAGAAGGAAGAGAATCAGGTTTATTGCTTTGCCAGCTTTTATGTTTCCCTTTAAGCGCTGGCCCTTGACTTGAAGGATAAAACTCTTGAGAGAGTGTGGAACCCCTTGGTATTGGGGAGCACTGATGGGTTCCGGCTCAAGCGTACCTGCAGCTCCCCAGCCCCACCTTGGCATCTGCTTGTTTTTATACTGACCACTTGGTGGCACCAGATGACCAGATAGGGACAGCTCTGGCTTCATCCTTTCATTTTCTCCTGTTGCCAGCAGGGAGCAGGACTGTCTAGGCCCTGTGTGAAGTGTGGAGGTTACACACCACACATGTTTTCTTAGCTCCAAGCCCTGCGGAAGCCAGACTTGGTGTTGACCACGAGGCTGCTTCGTAGGTGGCCGGGCCACAGCCCCAGCGGAAGTCTTCCCACCGCCTAAGGGAACACAGTCCTGTTGTGGGAAGAGGCCTGGAGTGACCCCTCCAGCCGCACAGCAGAGGGGAAATGACCCGTCTGATTGTCTCTCTCCTCGTCACAAGGGTCTGGGGACGGTGAGGACAGTGGGGCCAGTGGGCCAGTGGGGGCAGGATGGGATTGTCTATTCCCAGCAACAAGCAAGAAGCTGGTCTTTGGTGACCGGAAACAGTTTCCCAGGACTGATGTTCCCTGGAAGCGTCAGGTAGGCTGAGGCCCAGAGAGCAGTGACATTTCTGAGAGCCGTGCTGAGGAGGAGACCAACTCCCAACAATAGCTTGAGCATCTGCCGAAGTTCCCTGCCACACAGTGTATCTTTGTGGCCGAGGGCAGAACAGGTCCAGGAGGGAAGGTGGGACAGGGCTTGCAAACCACAGGGCCATGTTGACCCTGTTCCTTTTCCTCTTCCCTTCTTTTCCATCTCCCTCTCCTCCTCCTTCTCCTTCTCACTTGCTTTTATGGTTTTTGAGAGAGGGGCCCGCTGTGTAGCTCAGGTTGGCCCTGAGCTCACAGCAGCCCCTCTGCGGGGCCCCTCAAGTGCCGGCATTACAGGCCTGCACTACGACACCTATTTAAAAGCTGACTTAAGCAAAGGCCCAGGCTAATCCCTCAGTTATCCTCACTTGATTTTGTTATTTTTCCCTATACTGAGACTCGAACCCAAGGCCTCACCCTTGCCGGGCAAGTGCCACACACTGAGCCCCAGCCCTGGCCTGGCCAAGTTAAGCTTCTTCATCTGTAGCAATTCCTCCCGCCCTCCTCCTTGTGTCAGCTGCCGTTGACCTGGCAAAGGAGGAGACCTTTTGCCCTGCAGAATGCCCCACATCCTGGATTTTCTCCCTCTGAAAACAGTGGCACTTTGCTGACGATCTCTTGACTGTATAAACTCACCTGTCAGAGGTTTGCTTACACTTGTGCTGGAGATGGAGCTGCCGAGGCCCCATCGCTGGTCTGTCAGGGGGTGCAGCGCGCTGACTCTCTCACTTGTGATGTGAGCGCTGAGTACTGGGGCTCAGTGCGACCCGAGAACCTTCCTCCTGGAGCGCTGTCAGGCCCTGCTCCTTCCCCATTTCTTCCTTAGCAGATAGTGGCCCTTCTGTCTGTGCCCGTCACTCATTTCACACGCCAGCTGGGTTCTTCTGTGAAGAGCTTTCTTCTCTCAGATCTCTGGGCCCCTCAAACACAGTCTGCGTGGGAAAAGCCCCACAGTACCTGGCTCTCTGTTACCAGTCTGTTCTCGGAAGACTGGGCAGCTGCCCCGGCCCATTGGTTTTTATATATTTGACTTGCTCTTGTCTGTTGCCCCTCCCCCATGGTTGGAGGATTTGAGACAGGGCCTTATTAAGTTTCCCAGGTGGGCCTCAAACTTGTGATTTTCCTGCTTCAGCTCCTGAGGTGCTGAGAGGTCTGAGCCAATGTGTGCAGCTTGTATCCATTTTTAACACTCACATTGTCCCCACCTTGGGCCTTCAGGAGTCACTCCAGTTAGTTTCTGGGCTCTTGTGGCATAAGCACACCCGTCTTTGAAAGTTCCCTTGCTTTTATGCACCGTGAGAAATTCCAGTTTGTGTGGCACACTTCCTGTCCCAGATCTGGAATCAGCACCCCTGTCCCCCGTTTTATAGCCCCTGACTTGTTCCATCTGCCTCCCAGGGGTTCTGAGTGCTCTAGATCACTGTCCCTGCTTCTAGATGTCCCTGTGGATGAGGTTTGGAAATATGTTTTATTATTTTAAGAGAATAATAAGGCATTAATTCACTGGTATATCTGTTTCAAGCCTCATAAGACAATTTTTTTACTTCTTTGATTCTATTCTCTTTTTTCTTATACCAGAAACCTTTGATTCTAAGGTACTAAGTTATTTTCTTCATCCTGTGGCATAGTAATTTTATTTCCTTCTCACACAGAGATCCCATGCTATAAATATTGTTGTGCATTATTTTTTAAATCACCATGACTACAAACAAAACTATAGGGTGAAATCTGATGTTTGTTTTTGCTGTCTGTAGAATTTCTGCTTTGCTGGATTGGGAAGGAAATGTCATTTGGGTGTAGAGTTAAAGTCACTTGAAATAATTACTTTCTCTGTGTAGTTCTGTTAACATCCTGATAGAAAACTAGGCTTTTCTGTTCTACACTGAGAAACTGTCTGTTTCCCAGTTTTAAAGATTGCTTTGTTTCCCTTTCTCCTTGATCTTGTCTTTCATTTACATAACACGTTTACATAGCTCCCAAGACAAGATTGCAAATGCAGGTACCCTTGTACCCTGTTTCCCATCTAGTTCTTCCCTTCTCTCATTCTTAGTCATTTGTTACTTATCCTTCTATGTTTATTTAATATAAGTATGTGGTGTAATCTGTCAAGCTTGTGCCCTTGCTGAGCTAGTCCTTGGCTGCCAGGTCCTCCGTTGGCTGATGTCTCTATTTACTCCAGCACGTCTGTGGAGGGACCGTGGGCCGTTTCCCACCCAGTAAGTCCTGCTGCAGTGAATGGTCTGGTGCACACGGTCTGTGCGTTTTGGCTGCTCTGTCTTTTTAGAGGCCTCTTCCTGCTGTCCCAGCTCGGCAGCTGTCCCACCAGGCTGTGGCTGGGGGTGCACTGCTGTGGGGGGAAGTGCAGATGTCCAGAGATGCTTGGTCAGGAGAACCGGGCTTTCACACTGGGCCGGTTCCTTCCCGGAAACATAGGTCCTTTTGGGAGCTGTGGGTTCCCACTTTCAGGCTAGCAAGTGTCAGGAAAAGCAAACAGCACCTTTCATCGGCAGTGGGCAGGGCCACACCCCAGAGCCCCTGGGCCCAGGAAGGAAAGGATGCCTGGAGCAGGGTGGGGTCAGGTTGGTGGGCCCACGGGATGGAGAGGGGCTTTCCTCCCCTTACCACTGGGCTTGTCATCTCCTTCCACGTATTGTTCAGGTCACTAGGAAATCTGGCAGCAATTCGCCACATCCTCCGAGGGAATTTTATGAATGTCCTGTGGGTTGGGTTCCAATCAGATCTTTGAGCTGGGAAGAGGCTGCGATGGTGGTGACCAAAGGGTCTGCCGGCTCTGCTCCAGGGCGCGCCGCAGAGGTTGGGTCATGCACCTCTGGGACTGTGAGGGAATCACCGAAACAGGGTGGAGTCTGGTGGCCATGGATGGTTTGGGCCACTTTTGGGGGATGCTTTCCTCAGGCTGTGGTATAGACACAACCTCTGGCTCAGCCAGGGCTGGATGTTTGTCAGCTAATTCCTACCACACCTAGGGCAGGTGTGTGCAGAACCCAGCCAGCACCAGCCCTTTGTCTTTTGACTTGAACTCACACTAATGATTAGTGGGCTTGCCACTAATCAAAAGAGTTGGTATACCCTTTCGGTCCCTTAGGAAAATCCCCATTTGTACATGCTCTGAATAGCAGCCTGCGGCATCTGACAGAGAAGCAGTAGACTGAGTCGGGAGGGTCAGAAGCTTGCTGTGGGATGCGCCCCAGCCCAGCTCTCCATTCTCGCTCCTAGGACCCTAGGTTGCTGACAGATGGAGGTGGCCACCATCTCATAATTGCTCTTTTATCCTAGGGAGTCCAGGGGTGCACTGGGCAGTCGGGCCCTTTCACATGACAGTATTTTCATTCCTGAGGCGGGACAGGACCCTGCTCGGCCTGTACGGGTGTTTTCCCAGGAAAACGTGTGTGACCGGATTAAAGCTCTGCAGGTCAGTTTTTCCTTGATGGTGTCACGTGGTGTATAGGTCCCTTGTCAACCCAGGAGTTTCCAGTGATTTCCACTTGGTCTGTTTGATGCCTTTGAAGTAGCCTGGAAGGTGCCCCACAGCTCTCCCAAGATGCACCTCGGGAGCTTCACCTAGACCTTGTTGTGCTGAGTGGCAGCTTACATGGACTCAGAGTACAACAGAAAAAGAGCTGGTGGCGGTCGCCCCTTCCGTTCTGTGATGTCAAAGACATTTCCTGACCCGATGAATGGGAGCAGGGAGGCTTATTGAGTGATGTCATTGGCGGAGATACTCAGCAGATGTCCTTTGTGCCAATCTAGTTAAAAATACAATGTCACGTGAAGATGGGGCCACCACCTCCAGGGGGGCTGCCCATCAAGCGGGCAGAGGACACCGGCATGAGCTCCGAGGACGACGGGCTGCCCCGGAGCCCCCCAGAGATGTCCCTGTTGCACGACGTGGGCTCAGGCACAACCATCAAGGCAAGTGCGGCCTGTGCCACACCGTTTCCTGCCACTGCTGGGGGCCCCTATGTGCTCCTTGTCCTCTAACATGTCCGTAGGTGAGAAAGGTCATGCAGGGTGCAGCGGCCCAGGTCACCTGAGCATCCAGATGGTCCCTGGGCCATGTTTGTTTTCATTCTTGGGGCAGAAATTCACATTAGTTTTAGTGATGCTGTTTGGGTGACATTTTTATGGCAGAGGTGGCCTGACCCAGAGCAGATGGCCAGCCCTCGGATTCCCTTGAAAAAGAGACAGATGCCGCCGGGCGTGGTGGCTCACGCCTGTAATCCCAGCACTCGGGAGGCAGAGGCAGGAGGATTGCTGAGTTCGAGGCTTGTCTGGGCTACATAGTGAGCTCAGAGCCAGCCTGAACTACAAAGCGAGACCCTGTGTCAAAAAAAAAAAAAAAAAAAAAGAGACAGATGCCTTTGTGTCTGTTTTCTGTTGTTACGATACAGTATTGGCTGGAGGAAGGAGGGATGGTAAACATACCACCTAACCCAAGCCCCATGGCCAGGTCACTGTCCGGGAGAACCTGTCAAGTCAGGTGGAGTGGGAGGCGCGATAATGGTGGGCAGGGCGGCCAGAAGTGTATGTGAGGCTAGAACGGGGCATATGACCTTAGCGGTGTGGAGGAGGTGCTGATTCCAAATACCTCCCTCTCAGTAGAGTCAAGAGTGGAAACCTGAGGGACAAGTTCTTCCTCATGCATAAACACCGTAGTACTTGATGCTACCATTTTTTTTAAAAAATGTTATTTTATTACAGTAAGAACATTCGATATCCACGCAATGTAATCACACATAAATGACAAAACAGATGGACCCTCCCCTCCCATAGATAAGCCCTGCTATAGTGCAGTGCAAGTTGTAATAATTTGAGTCCTCTTGACATTCAAAAAGCAAATACAGGCCGAAGTTCAGGTTTTATAGCCACACGCCTGCCCTGTGGATCCCAGAAATGCTTTCACCTCTGGCCTGGCAGAAGGAGGGCTGCTCACAGGGCCACTGTGAGGCTCCACATTTGATGTTGCTGTGAATGATACGTGGTGACTCAGGTACTTCAAAGCCCCCATCACTCCTAATTTTTGTAAGTCATTCTGGGCTCCGAGTGTCACGGAGAGTTGCTGCTTCTGTCAGTGCTCAGGCTGGGGCTTCCATGGAGCTGGCCAGAGAAGCATTCTCTCCAGAGTTCAGTTCCAGGTGGGCCCCATCCCCCCACACACTCTGTCTGAGAACAGCAGGCTCACACACCTGCTGCTCAGCCTCCAGGACCAGCAGGGCAGAAGCCGTGTGGCCTGGGCCCAGCCCCTGTGTCCTGGTCCTGCTCCCTTAGCCTCAGTAAAACACCTCCGTGTAGCTCTGTTGTTCCTCTCTCAGGAGGAACGTGACTTGGGCCACAGGCTAGAGCGATAGGTGTCTGTTGGAAGCTGCCTCTTGCCCTGCTTAACAGCAACTGACTCTCCCTCCTCCTGGCCCATCAGCCCCTTATGCTCATGGCGTGGCCTTTTCTCTGCCTGCAGTTTTCTACGCATAGGCAGAACCAGCAGTGAGGAGGAACAAGTAGTTTCTAGGCCCTTTATGAAAGACAAAACCCCACTCTGAAGCCACCCAGTGCCACTCGGGCCAAATTCCTCCAGGGGCTCAAGGGGGGACCCTTCCTGCTGAGCTACGGCTGACCCCATTTTCACAGCAGTTTCACCCCATATTTTTTTAAGTTCTGAAACTTTGTCAGCTATTGAGTAGTAGTCGCAACCCACTAGCTTCACAGGAAACCAAAATTTGAACTTTTAAACCATATATATATGTATATATGTAATCATTGCCATCATAGTTCTAAACATCCAGTTATTGCATTATGTGTCCAGAAAGTTTTTTTCCTGCACAAGTTGGCCAGTTGAGAAGGATGAAAACAATGAGGCCTTTTAAATTGTGCTTATATAACACATGGTATTTAATATTTAATACAATGGTGCCTCAATTCCCAAGAGGATAAGATTGTGGGCTATGTGATTTTATCTCGGGTGACACTTTCTCTGGCCCCATGTGCTTGACAAAGAAAGTTAAGATCATTGTGGGGAAAAAATGTCCCTAGTAGCAAAAGATTTGATGACATAGCCCAGGTAATATTTCCTGACAGACTAAGTTTTCCAGAAGATATTTTAGAAACCCACTGCCATGTGAATTAACTAATGGAGCTGTGCTTAGTGATTGTGGTTGTGTACCTGACAGGTCACATTCTAAGTTTCCAGCTGCTAAAGTCTGAGCAGGTTTGTTACCTCTTAGAGTCTCTGTCCTCAGAGTTTGGAGGATGATTAAGAAAGCATTTTCAAGGGCAAATATTAGAAAGTACCTCCCATCCAAGGGCATCCTGAACACCTTGAACCCCAGGACGTTTTTTTTTTTTTGAGACAGGGTCTCACTTTGTAGTTCAGGCTGGCCCTGAGCTCACTGTGTAGCCCAGGCAAGCCTGGAACTCAGCAATCCTCCTGCCTCTGCCTCCCAAGTGCTGGGATTACAGGCGTGAGCTACCACACCCAGCACTGTGGTATGTGGTACTGATTGCTGGTAGGCATGAGTCATCACGCCCAGCATTGTATATGGTTACCAGGATCGAACTCAGAACATTGCGCTTGCGAGGCAGGCACTGGAACCACTGAGCTAAATCTCCAGCCCGAACCCCAGGACATTTCTTCTTTGAACCGCATTCTCTACACAGAAGGCCACACGCCTAAGTTTTAAACTCCCTGCTTCTAGAATGGTGCAGGGCACACTTCACAAAGACTGAAGGACTGGGAGCCTTTGGTGCGGAGGTGGGCGTGTGTCCTCTGGCTGCCACCAGCCCTTCCGTGGAATTGCAAGGCAGAGGCCCAGCCCACTCCATCCTGTGTGGTCACACCACTGATCAAAAGCAAAACTCATGATTCTTCTCGGTGGTGACATTGGTCTTTCTGGCCTCAAGAAGCTCAGCAGATTCTGGGGACAGAAGTGACAAGTGTGTTCTGAAGCTACCAGAGTTGAGTTTCCTGCAGTGGGTGGAGATCTGCTGCGACACAGGGCTTGCATGGGACAGAGGTGGAGGAAGTTAGGCTTCATCCGAGGTCTCCCAACTGGGATACTGAGGGGCCTGAGCCCCAGCCCATCTGCCCAAGTAGTACACATGGGAGACATTGGCGGAGCAGCGGTGGTGTAAGGTTTATAGATGTGCAACCAAGGCCTGTGATGTTCTCACCTCTGGAATCTGCATTTGCCAAGCACCTCATCTGGTCTGTTCTCATTTCAGGCCGTGAGATAAAAAGATATTCTATGCTAAGTCTCTCTACATGGTTCTTCAAAGATACTATATAATTATGAAATATACCTGCTGCTCATGACCACTGAGGAGAACTATCCAGGAAGGGTATCACTTGCCCAATCTAGGGTGGCTTCCTGAGTCACAGCAGCATCGTTGAAACCAAAGCTACAAATACAAGTGTAGTCACGGCTGAGAGGCTTGTGGCTTCTTTTAAAATTCCAGCTAGCTAAGAGAAAACTAAAATAGAACATGGCCTCCTCCAACCCGTTCTCCTCATTTGGGCAGCTTACAGAAAAATGAGCTTTAGACTTCCACTGCTAAGTAGAAGGGACCTTGATGTGAATAGGAAAAATAAGTCCTTAGGTTGCCCCATTGTGGAGTTAGTCTCTGGGCTGGAACCAGTTTTCTTTAAAAATGTCACCCATCCATTTTGGCTAAGTTGCTGACCCCCTGCTCTATTCAGGACTCCAGGGTCATAGAGAGGAAGTAAAGAAAGAGGTCATAGAGAGGAAGTGAAGAAAGTGACTGAGGTCACTGGCTATTTTCTGAAGAGACTGTTTTCAAGAGAACTTGCTAAATCATTGTTTGATGAGCAAAGTTATGTTCTAAAGTTAAACCGTAAATGTGACACTAATAGGGACTACCATGTTCTAACAGAAAGGTTGGCTGATTGGTTGGTTGGCTGGTTGGTTGGCTAGTTGGCTGGTTGACTGGTTGATTGGTTGGTTCACTGGAAGATCATAGGGTTGTGCCTAAAGCTCAGTACCTCTCAGATTCTCCCCATGCAAATCAACTCTTCTCTGGGCTGAGTGTGCATTAGCAGTACTTTGCCCACAACTGCATACACTCTCTCTCTCTCTCTCTGTCTCTCTGTCTCTCTCTCTCTCTCACACACACACACACACACACACACACACACACAGAGTTAGCCTTTTCAGGAGAACCCAGTTATCCCTGCTCTGTGGAGGAGCTCACCATGCTTGGTGGGCACATGTCTTCCCATATTGCTCCTTTCTTTCTCAGAACACAGTGGGTCTTTGCTGCCAATTGATTCCTCTACCTGAGGTGTAAACATTAGCTCATCTATAACTTGCCACTTGGCAACTTCAAGCCACATTTCCCCAGGAGGGTGCAGAAACTTTTCAGAGTGAACAAACAGATCCCCCCAGAAGGCATGGCGGATGGAGGCTTGCACCTCCCGCACCTTAGTGCCTAAAGCCCCAACTCTCGGCCAGACTTCAGCCTCCAGAGACAGTTGCAGGTGCCTCTGCCTGAGCACTGCTGGCTGGTCTGTCACACTGGAGAAAGTACCTGTGTGAGGAAGAGGACAGCCCTCCTGCTAGGGGAGCCTGATCACAGGCTCTGCTGTGTCTCAGACAGGGGATACAGGTATCCAGGGATTAGCTGGACACTTTGAACTCTGGGCCATTTAGCTTACTTTTTAAATTGTTTTCTTTTTCTTTTTGTGGGCATGTAGTAATTGTACAAAATGCTGAGTTCCACTGTGGCACTTTCAGATATGCATGTAATCTAGAATGTTCCCTGTCAAGAGCCAGACTGGTAAAGCCCACAGCCATGCAGGACACAGTGGAGGGCTGTTTGCATATCCAGGCCTGAAGCTAATGCTTGGTGTGTTTGCTTCTTGTCCATGAAGGTCTGCATGGTGTCCTCCCCTTCGCAGCCACAGTCTCCAGACCACACAAACAATGCCACCATCTCCTTCCGGACCTCAGACAGCAGCAGCCTGGCGCCCGTGGCTGACTTTAGCCACCCCCCAGAGTCCTCCTCCTGCCTGGACAACTCTGCAGCCAAGCACAAGCTCCTGGTTAAGCCACGCAATCAGCGGTCAAGTAAAATGAGGCGGCTATCTTCGGTAATGGGGCGGGGAGCAGGCCTGATGCACCCCACTCCACACATTTCCATCTTTCCTCCCTTTCACACCCTGCCTCTGGCTGGCTTCTTCTCAGCCTTGGGGGCTCAGCACAGAGTTCTGTCCCATAGAGGCTCACAGTGACCTTTCCCTCTCTTCAGAGGCCTTGACCTTCCTAAATGCATGTGCTGACTTTGAGCCCTGTCTCCAGCTCTACTCCTGCCTCCAAAGCGGGACAGAGCTGCTAGGCAGTAGTTGCTTGCTGTGCGGATGAGTGAGCACACCAGCAAGGGAGCGAGTGAGTGACGGAGCTGAAACACTGGTGACTCCTGTGTTGGACAAGGACCTGTCCGTAGCACGGGGCCCAGGCTGTTCTCTGGGTGCTGCCCGGGAGAATCAGCAACATGTGGTTCCAGACACAGATCACCTGGCTCAGGGTACTCTGACCTCGTGGTGCTGGTGGGTTAGTGGCCCACGCAGGCTGCCTTCTCCCCGGCCTGATGGGCCTCGGATGCCTCTGTCCTGGGAGAGATGAGGGGCGGCGGGATGAGGGTCCAGATGGCCCAGGAGACGATAGTGCCAAGAGATGCAGACTAATGTCTCGCCCCTCCTCCCCTTCAGACACGACTGCAGGGTGCTGGTGAAGTGCCCAGGACAAGCCAGGCCTTTTAGCTGCGGACAGTGAACTGGGCCTCTGGAGAGAGCAAGTTTCCTTGCACTCACAGGAGGCGCTTTGTAGACTCAGCCGGCCGAGCCGAGGAAGGGCCAGTGGGATCTGCTTCCACGCTCCTCCATCCAGCCCAGTGGGAGTCAGAGCTGTGTCCCCGGGTACTTGAGAAGGCCGAGGGCCCCAGACCTGCCCTTGCTCCTGCAGAGAGGAGCCACAGAGACAGCAACAGGGACAGCCTGAGCTTTGTCCCGGAGGGGTCTCTTGTGCTGTGGCAGCCACGGCCTGACAGGATCAGAGACGCACCGTGGTCTTCTCCCTGTGCCCACACAGAACTGCGAGCTTCTCTCTTTCTTGCTCCCTCACTTCCTTTTGTGGTACCAGGGATCGAACTCGGGCCCTTGCGCTTCCAAAGTAGGCACTGTACCACTTGAGCTGAATCCCCGGCCCTTCGAGCTTCTTTCTTGACTTTGAATTTGACTTCACTGTTGAATGCTGTTTTGTAGAATAACAGAAAACCTGAATTAGTCCTTTAAAACATTTAATGGGGTTGTAACTCAGTTTAATGTTCCTGTGTCTCTCCCCTCCCTGTTCCCTTCCTCTGCTTAGCAGTGAGCAGGTGTGGCTCTCTTAAATTCTCAGTGGTGTTTGAATCTTCCAGGGGTCCCTGCTGTCCCCCCACCACTGTTAGTCTCATGTTGGCAGGCCCGGTCCATCGTGTCCACAGGTCCTTGTATCCTCAGGTCTTTCTCCCAGCCCTGAGGATCTTCTTTGTGCCCTTGGCCCCTCTCGGGGCTCAAGTTGCTTCCAGATGTCCCCTTCCTACTCCAAGGGTGGGGAGAGCTGTGTGTGCCCCATCTGCCCCCAGGCACATCTACGGAAGCTCATTGTACCTTTGGCTCCTACTCTGCCCTGCCTTTTGATCCCCTCTTTCCACCACCCACTCCCTCAGGCCCCTTCCTCTAAGCTCGGACACACTCAGCGCCTCCACTGCAGCCACTTCCTGGTCCTGCTGCTGCCCTTGCCTGGCCAGGGGCTCTCCAGCTGTGTCATCAGGGGTAAACTCCACATCATCGAGGCTCTAGATCTTTTGGAGCTCAGGACAATAATAAAAAGACCTCATCTTAAAAACCTTATCTTGCATAGTAAAAAACTTGGTGAACAATATTACGATGTTTATTATGAAGTTAAAATACTCATGTGAGTGCATTTCCCTGCTCCCACTGCAGCAAGGTTGGGAAAGACAACTCTGGCTGTGACCCTGACATTTCACACCAATGCACAGAACCGTGCTGTGTGTGGATCCAGGCACAGAGCAAGCAGAATGTGCTGGATGGTTCTCAGTCCCACCCAGGCAATGGCAGAAGCGGGGAGAGTCGTGACTCTGTTTCAAGAGGGGTGGTGCCATGGGATGCCTGGCTACAGGGTGAGCTGCCCAGTGCAAGACCCGGGTCTTAGACATAGATGGACACACACACACATGTATGCACCCCCATGCTAGGGTCTTGGTTTGGTTTGAGTACAGCGAGGCAGACACCCCAAGACTTCACATGGAGCTACAGTGATTAGATTTTATTTTGTAAGCTCTGGTACGCTGCTGCTGATGTGAGCAGTGGTACGAACAGTCTTTGAGAGAACCAACCAAACCCAGGCAGGGGGTGTTGATGTGGAACACTGACTCCATGGTGGCACAGAGTCACAGAAAGAGCCCTCGCTGTTGCCCGGGCCACCCGCTGGCCATGTGTTAGGTCCTCTTGGCCCGGGTTTTGACACTTCTGAGCTCCTACCTGTCCACATCCAAAAGGGAAGGACAGGTGGCTTCCTCCCTGGGTGGAGTGGAGGGTCCAGGGAAGTAAGTGTAGCCTGCAGAACCGCCCAGGTGTCCAGCTGCCCCGGCCTCACTCTGGGGAGCAGTGCCTGCTGGTCTGGTGCTGGGCCGCACACGCTATAGGTGACATTTGACTTGAGGATCTCAGGAATGTCCGAGCCAAGCATCCAAACAGACTGCTCAGGGGGAGACGGAAAAACATGCCTGCATGGGAATGTCTAAGCCGGTGCCACCCGCAGGGACATGCTGCTTTCAGCAGAGAGCCTTCAGGGTGTGGGGAAGTCTTCAGCTTCCTGACATGGGCTGCAGCGATGGTCTCTTGCCTTTATTTCCTCCAGAGGGCCCAGTCTGAGTCCCTGAGCGACCTGCTCTGCACCCCTGAGGAGGAGGAATATGATGAGAAGCCAGCGCCGGAGGTCGGCACAGAAGAGAATCCCGGCTCGGGGCAGCAGGATTTGGTTTCGGATGGAGACCCTGAGCTTGGGGCACCTACCACCTGGCTGCTGCCTGGAGGACCCCGGGCCAGACGTGCCCGCCTGCAGCACAGCCCAGCGCTCAGTGCAAGTGTGGAGGAGGGGAGCTCCCTGGGGGACATCCCCTCCAGCCGCCCAGCCACCCCAGAGCTCACTGAGCCTGTGGCAGTCCTCACCCCCGGCTTGGAGTCCCCGTCTCTGCCAGATGGCTCTCCGCACCCCATCCCCAGCATTGAAGTCCAGGAGGGGGAGTTGTCCACTGCAAGCCCCTGTCCCCCAGCCGGGGATGGAGATGAGGAAATGGTTTGTGCTTCTGGAGACGTGGAAAGTGCATCGTTCACCAGTGTCCCTGCGGTGGACATAGCACCTCGTGATGCAGCAGCTCCTGGGATCGTCCCTGCCACCACCTCGGAGACACCTCGTGAGCCAGACGGCAGGGACCAGAATGTGCAGCAGGAGGTGGACCCCGCGTTGGCAGTGCCCAGCCCCAAGGAAGCGGGCACAGAGCCTGCTGTGGTCCCGGCCCTGAGCCCGCCAGGGCCCAAGAGCTGCCTGAAGCACCGGGCTATGACAGTGGCCGAAGACCTCAGCGTGTCCTCAACACCCATCACAGAGTCACCTCTGCAGGAGCCCAGCACACACGCCCTGCCCAGTGAGGCTGTGCCCCACGAGCGCCCCAGGGCTGAGCACACAGAGTCTCCTAAGGGCGGCCCTGAGCGGGGGACTCCTGGACGGAAAAGCGAGCGGGGCGCTGGTGGCAGGGAGCTTCAGGGAGTGAAGAAGTTCTCAGTGTCATCATGCAGGGCACGGCCACGCCCAGGAGGCCCTCGCCTGCCGGGTCCTCCTGTCCCCCCTGTCCCCCCTGTCCCCACAGTTGCTGCAATCCGGCTGCCCTTGGCGCGCAGTGGCCTGGCTTGGAGGAGCGAGGCGGCCCTCGACCTCCAGGTGCCCCCTGAGCCCCAGACCCAGATATCGGACACTCTGAAGCCGGCAGAGCCCGAGTGTGAGGACTCAGGGGATATCGCAGCCACCACACCAGGCCCAGGAGAGCACTGCCTGGCCGCTGTGGAGCAGCCCCCGTGTGAGGACAGAAGCCCCTTCCCCGTCAAGCTACGGTCCACCTCCCTGTCCCTCAAGTACAGAGAGGGGGCCCCCCCGGAAGCCAAGGGTGTCAAGAGACATAGTGCTGAGGTCAGGTTAGAAAGAGGAGGGCTGGTCCCGCTCCCCAAAGATGAGCAGAGTCACATCGGCGGGGCCCCTGTGCTCCGAGGAGCCAGGTCCCCCAACAGCCAGGGGAAGGGGAAGGCACGGTCCCCTGAGCCCAGCTCCAAGCCACCCCTGCCCAGGAAGCCGCTGCTGCAGAGCCTCACCCTGGCCTGTGTGCCCGATGCCAGCCCCGGAGAGCCTGAAAAAGTGGCCCTGCCTGCGGACCCCAGAAAGGACAGCAGAGGGGCGGAGAAGTCAGGACGCAGAGGAGCCGGTAAGAGCCGCCTCAGAGGGGCTGAGGAACAGGTGGGCAAAGGGAAGTCCTCCACGGCTGGAATTTCTCCCTGGACGTCCACGGAGAATGCAAGTGCTCTCGACACAAAGAGGAGGGACAGAAGACGGAATCATTGTTCCTCTTCGAACCTCCGATGCCCTGTTTGAAGAGGAGTTAGGGTGCTGGGAGTAGAGCTCAGTGGTAGAGCCCATACCTAGCATGACCAAGGCCCTGTGTTCAATCCCCAACACTGCAAACAGAACCAGTCTGCATAAGAATTTGGAACAATGGCACAGGCCATCATCCTGGCACCCTAAGAGGCAGAGACAGGAGGTTAAGTCTGACCCCAGTGTGGGCAACTTAGTGACTTAGCAAGACACTGTCTGAAAGGGGTAAGGAGGCTGGAAGTGTGGCTCAGGGAAAATGAAGGTGCTGGGTTCAATTCCCGGTAGTGAGGGAAAACAAAACAAATGAGTAATAACAACAAAAAGAACCCCATGATTTTGTGTAAGTACTGAGAATTCAGGTGTGTAGACATACCAAGGAAAATACAAAGAGATTTTAATTTCCTGAGAGCACACTTCCTGTGAGACAATGGGCCACTCTACCTCTTTCTCCCACTTTTTACCTCAGAAACTCAGCGAGGCCTCAGACCCTGGGACATGCGTACTCATCCCCACACGGGCTGGTTCTCCCTGGGCCGAAGCTGCTTCTTGGCTGTAGATGAAACAGCTCAGTCCCCCGTCAGTGAGAGTCCTCTGACCTTTCTCCCAAGGAAGTTCTTTCCTTGTCCTAACGAGGCTCATGTGGCCTGGCCTCACACAGAACATCCGTGAATGATGGGGGTCACAAGGCTTTGTACAATGAAGCCTTTCAGAAGGTCAGAATCAGTCTTTACTTCCTGTCCCCCAAAAGCGATTATGTTAAGACCGGAGCAACACGTAAGTGTTTACAAACAGCTGTCCCGGACGGGAGAGATGACTTTTCCCCTTCTTTGACATTTCTCACAGTGTTTCAGATGAAATGAGAGTGAATAAGATGAATGAGGAGTGGGGGTGTGTGTGGTAGAAGGAAGACCTCATCCGTTACTGCTTCCTCTTGTTTATGGAAATCCGTGTCAGAAAACAGTCATGTGTGCATGAGAGGGGTCCTAGAGAAAAGTTTTCCATAGCACATTTTATTTTTAAATTTTTCTGACTGTTTTAAGTCCCAGAGTCCACTTAGCCTCTACATTTTGGGGCACAGGAAACAGAACTTGGTGGCTGTCTTGGAGAATCCTTCACTCCAAAAGGAAGTACACACAGGGGGAAAGCATAAACAAAGCAGTATGAACACAGGTCCAAAGATGTGCTAATGTTTTCTGCCTCCCACCTAGGAAGTTAGTAAACAGACAGAGTCTGAAGTGCTTGAGTTTCTAAGGCGACCCAAGGGTACAGGAGGAGCAGAAAGCCAGCAGGTGTGGCCTTCCCGGTCCCTTCCTGGCCCCTTGGCCAAGCCAGGAACTTTTCGCTGCTCCTGCTGCCACTGAGGGTGTTCAGTTCCTAGCAGCTGAGCAGCTCTGTGCATTCCCAGTGTATTACGGAAGCGACTGCAGAGTGATTCAGAAAACCCCTCTGAGAAGCAAGAATTGCTCTGTGCATGTGAAAACCCCAACGTCAGCACCATCCGCCTTCATGGCCCGGAACTGAAAACATCTCTCAAGGGCGTGCAGAGTGATTGGAACTTAAGAACAAGACTCCCGGGGTCGGAGTCTGAGTTAGATAAGCAGTTGCCAAGGGCAGCATTTGGCCCCTTAGTATGTGTGACCCCTCAGCCCAGGGTCCAGGCCACCTTCACCCCAGACTGTCTGGCGCGAACCTTGGCTTTTCTTTTCTCTTTGCTTTGTGAAATGTGATCCAGCATTTATTTTTAAGGGTTTTGTTGAATAATAGAAAATAATTGTTTTGTCTATCGATGAATTTTTAAACCACAGAAAGAACAGGTGAATTCTGAAGTGAAGGAAGCTAGGCTACTTTAATGGACCCAGGTAACAGGGTTTTCACTGCAATGCAGAGAGGGGGGAGGAACCGCCCAGTGTGTGAGGAGCCTGCTCTGCCGCGGTGTATTTGAGAGACTAGGGCTCTGACAGGTTGCGGGTGCGTGCTAGGCCCACTCCAGACGTTGGGGGTCTGAGGTCTGCCTTGTGCAGATTATAGCAGAACATCAGAGTCCCTGATATTGGACTCCATCCACAAAGCAGCCCCTACACCCTCCCCAGTCAGGGACACATTTTGTGGTTTAATTTGTTATTATTACTTCTACTTTCATCCTCATTGTTCCCAAATTATAGCAGCTGCAGGCAATTGGAGTCATATAAAGCATATAGGTAATAAAAGTTTTAATAACAACGCTCATCTGTTTTCCAGGAAGATCTAATTATTGCCGTTTATTATTGCATGGTGGCAGGTACTCTGCCCAGAGCTCCCCGATGGGCTGCTGTCTCCCCACATCCCTGTCAGAGCAGACACCATAAAGTTAGATTATTGAAGGGTTCCAGATGGTTGCACAGTTCTGCCTTGGTCACTCTGGCCCTGCCACTCCCGCTTCCTGCCCCCCCCCACCTCCTTCTCCCTCCCATGCCACATAGCCCCTTCTTGAAGGAAAGGTGCAGTGGTCGTTGAAATGAATACAGGACCTGGTTTGCCAAAGAGTCTGGGCTTCACGGGGCCCAGCTAGCGTGGGTCCTTGCTTTAGTGATGATGGAAATTAAAAATAAAGCAACAGTATGAGTTGACAGGCAAAGGCTTTAATAAGAAGGCAAGGGAAATTTAAGAAAGGGCTCCTGCAGCTTGACTCTGATGAAGATCAGGGTGATCCACTCACCAGGGGAGGGAGAGCAGTTTGTGGAGTGCTGCGAAAGGTGAGCTCAAGTTGAATCCCAGTGGTGGCTGGGGCCGGTTTTGTTCCCTCCATGGCCATATGTGGAATCCTCACAGGTTGAAGGGGGGACCCAGACACATGAGGCTCTGCTGGAACCTAGGTCCAGGGCAATGGAGATTCTGGGGGCAGTTGAAGGTCCCTAGAAATCGCTCACCCAAGTACCTTTATCTTGATGGGGAATGAGATAGGCAAAATAAATCTATGGATAATAAGTCTTGCTTTGCCAACTTTTAGATGGATAATCCCTAAAAGACCAACATGCCTGTAGTCAGAGCTGAAAAGGATCTGACCCAGACTCGCAAAAGCAAGGCCATGCTTTGTTATGCTTTTAGTTAGGCTAAGAGTTTTAGCGAAAGCCACTCTTAAGGCCTCGATTATCCTAAAAGAAAACATAAATCTTGCTTTTGGTGAGTAATAGATTAAAGGCCCGGGAGTTTTTCCTTTGTCCTTCTGGTGTTCTCTCCACTGTGTCAACCTTGACCTGGTTGCCACAAGCCCAGTACCGTATCTGTGCTTCTCAGCACAGATAGGGCCTGGCCCACGCTTGCAGAACTGCCCCACAAGTAGGAGGCTCAGGGTTATTAGTGTTTTTTATGACTTATACCCAGAATGTCCCCCAAGGCCTTATGCATTCAAGCAGGGCTTGTAGGGAGGACTAGACCATGGGGCATGTTTGCGCAGGACATTACCCATCTTCCTTTTGGTAATGTGGCCAGCCCATCACAGGCCACATTACAGTTAGGGAGGGTAAGAGTGAGAGCAGAGGAGCTTGAGCCTTGTGCTTAAACAGTGTACAGCACAGAAAGCACAGGGAAAATCATCACTCCTGGGCTGCAGGTTTAGCTCAGTGGTAGAGTACCTGCCTGGCATGTTGGTGGGGGGGGGAGAATATGAATATGAATTCCTCATAGATCTTCTCTTCAGACGTCACCCTCCTGACCCTCTCCTTCCATCTGTTTTTGTTCTGAATGTAGGAGTATGAGCTTTATTTTGTATGTAGTTGAGGTCGCTCAGCACTCTGCCATTCTTTTTTTTTTTTTGCTTTTTGAGACAGGGTCTCGCTTTGTAGTTCAGGCTGGCCCTGAGCTCACTATGGTGCCCAGGCAAGCTGCCGCGAACTCAGCAATCCTCCTGTCTCTGCCTCCCTAGTGCTAGGATTACAGGCATGAGCCACCATGTCCGGCATTGTGGTATGCGGTGTTCATTGTTGGTGGGCGTGTCTCCACGCCCAGCATTATATGTGGTTACCGAGGATCAAACTCAGGACCTTGCACTAGCGAGGCAGGCACCGGAACCACTGAGCTAACCCTCCGGCCCAGCACTCTGCCATTCTTGATCTGCAGTGGCTTCCAGTCAGCTCCTCCACAATGACACAGGTCTCTGGCCTCTTTTTCAGACTCTACTCTTCCCTTCCTCATTCACTCCTGACTCATTCGCACCATTCTTTGGCCTGATGTTTAGCATGTCCCTGCTGCTTTCAAGCAGTGTATCAGCCCTAGAAGGCAGGAGAAGGGCAAAGCCCTTAGCCCTCAGGAAACGACTTCAAGAAGGCGGCATCTAGATATCCCAAGAGAACATAGGGACATGCATCTTATCTTCGGATGTCAGAGCCATTTCTGGAGGACGTGGGCTCAGTAATGACATAGTAATATAATGAGCATTTGAGTGTGTGTTTATATCCTAGTAGAATATATATCAATAAGTGTATTCTCTTGACAATGTTAAAATGCCTAATGTTGACTATAAATGCAATGGTGTACAGAAATCTCTAGAACTTGCTCATCTTACACAAATGAAATTTTATGAGCAGTGATTAGTAAATCCCATGGCACAGAGCAAATCTCCGAGCACTCAGAAGGAGTCAAGGGCTGGTGGCCTGGGGGGGGGGTCAGGATCCTGACAGTGACTGGAGCACTGATAGCCCCTGTGGGTTGTGTCTCCTGTGTCTCCACAGGAGCAGGTGTGGCAGCTTGGCCCTGGTTCCACGAACACCTGGAGCCAGACAGCAAGCTCCTCTTGGTGGCAGTGTCCCTGGAGGGTAAAGTTCTCACCCCATCTCTGTGCCAGCCATGTGCCAGCAGCAAGCTAGAACCACCCACTCTGGCAGCAGAAGCAAAGGTGTCCCTCGTAGGGCAGAACTCTTGATTCTTGAAGCTCTACAAAAGATGAAGGGCAAGGAAGTGGCTGCCTTCATCCCTATCAAACATGGTAGCAATACTCGCTGCAGTGCAGAGCCCTTTTCATCCTTCCAGCTCTGCTCCAGCATGTGCCTTGTCACAGTGTCACCTGGGGGTCAAGCCCCTCTGATGGTCCACACCACCCTGAGAAAATCCAGCCCTGAAGCCATACCCCCTCAGCACAGGCAACTGTCAGAGTGTCATGGTAGATGGCCCTGCAGGATCCTTTTTCTTGGAACTTCCCTGCTGTGGTCCTCATGACCAGAGTGTGCTACAGTGCAGAGAAGTCAAACCCTGGCTTTCTTACCATGAAAAGCTGGGGGCTGTAAAGGTCAGGATGGAAAAATACAAGCCTTTGTATCAGTGTCTGACCTCTGAGCTGTGCAGGCCCCAAAATAAATAAGCTAAGCAAAACCTTTGAGGAGACCAAAAAAGCCAAATCTCAGTGTAGGACTCAAAATACATGATTTAAACTGAAGTCGTCCAACATAGACAAAACCTAAAAAATCCCTCATGAAAAAGGCAATCAACAGACTCCAACCCTGAGAAAATCCAAATATTGAAAGTACTAACTAAAGACTAAAGCAGCTATTTAACTGTGTTCCAAGAACTAAGCATCAGGACTCTTGAAAGATAGAAAATCTGTGCAAAGAAATAAGAGCTATTTTTAAATATAGAAATTTTAGAACTGAAAAAGCTACAGTGGCTATGTTAGTATGATACAAAGATTTCAGGAAAAAGGACAATTATTAGGGACAAACTGGTTTATTATCTACTAGTCCTGGTGAGCTGATTAACAGTGGATTTGCCAAAAGTACAAAACAATCCTAAATATGAATGCTCCAAATGATAGCTTCAAAATAGATGAAACAAGAATTGATAAAAAAAAAAGTAACCCATAGTGACATACAGACTTTAAGTTCTTATCTCAGTAGTTAAGGACAGGAGCAGACAGAAAATTGGGAAGAATATAAAGTCTTGAACAATGTGATTTGAGCAACTTGAACTAAGTGATATTTAGAAGACATCCACCGACCTTGGTGGAACTCATACTCTCTCGGAGTACACAGAACATTCACAAAGACAGATTATATTCTGTGTCCTTATTACATTTTAAAAGGATAAAAAGAAGTTTACTCTGTGCTTGCTACAAATTAAAGAATTGGGTAACATGTCTGACAAGTATCTGGGAAGATACATGAAAGATTCTCAGATATATTTGAAATTAAACCACTAAATAACCCATAAATCAAAGAGGAACTCTGAAGGGAAATTAGAACAATGAATCAAAATAAAAATATATCAGAATTTGTGGATTGCTGATGAACTTGCACTTATGCAAATTTATAGCCTTTAAAGAAAGGCTTCAAAGCAATTATCAAAGCTTCTACTTGAGGGAACTAGAAAAATAAGAATGAGCTAAACCCAAAGCAAGATGGAAAGATAACTGTAAAGAGAAAACATTAATGAAGATAAAACTGTCAAAATAGTAGAAAATAATAAATAAAATCTGAAAATGACTCTTTGGAACAATAAAATTGAGTGAACACCACGTGAATGACACCAACCCTGCTGTGAGCTGGGGCAGTAGCCTGGCCCCCTTGGAACATGGCTGAGGCTTCCTCCCCATGTGCCTGGATATCTGAGAGTGGTGAAATGACTCCTGGAGAGCCCATTGCCTACAAGGTGCTCTGGAGCAGGGGACTGATTTAGGACTCTCTTCTTAAAGTTTATACTTTCACACCTTTAGGTGTGTGAGGAGTAGGGTCTTGCTGATTTCTGACTCCCTTCAAGCTACCTCTCCCATTTTCCTGATGTGAAGTACTTGGGTTCTTTTATCTTTTATTATTAGTAGTAGTATTAGTATTTTTTGAGACAGGGTCTCACTTTGTAGTTCAGGCTGGCCCTGAGCTCACTATGTAGACCAGGCAAGCCTCAAACTCAGCAATCCTCCTAGCTCTGCCTCCTGAGTGCTGGGATTGGAGGTGTGAGCTACCATGCCTGGCATTGTGGTATGTGGTACTGATTGCTGGTGGATATGAGTTACCATGCCCAGTATTGTTATATGTGGTTACTGGGGATCGAACCAGGGACCTTGCACTTGCCAGGCAGGTACTGGAACCAATGAGCTGAATCTCTGGCTCTACTTGGCATCTTTTAAATGATAATCCCTTCAGCAGCTACTCTCTTCAGAGCTCCAGCTTTGCAGGTGCTTTCTTCTGGATCAAACTGCACATTCCTCACATCATTCAACTGTAGATCTGGCTAACAGTGGCCAGCAGTACCAATGCCATAACCTGAACATCAGACTCGAGGATGACTAAATTTTAATGGGACCCCCTTGGATTGTTAACGTATAGAAAACTTTTTTCTCTATCTTTGCTAATTTTTTTTTTTTTTTTTGAGAAGGGGTCTTGCTTTGTAGTTCAGGCTGGCTCTGAGCTCACTATGTAGCCCAGGCAAGCCTGGAACTCAGCAATCCTCCTGTCTCTGCCTCCCGAGTGCTGTGATTACAGGCATGAGCCACCACACACCACAGGTGTGAGCCACCACGCCTGGCACTGTGGTATTCGGTATTGATTGCTGGTGGGCATGAGTCACCAGGCCCAGCATTGTATGTGGCTACCAAGGATCGAATTCAGGACCTTGCGCTTGCAAGGCAGACACCGAAACCACTGAACTCAATCTCTGGCCCATCTTTGCTAATTTTTTAAAAATCAACCATGGTGATTGAACTCGGGCCTTCACATTAGGCTACAGGTCCAGCCCACCCGATCTTTTCTTTGTTGTTTTGATACAGGGTCTCACTAAGTTGTCCAAGTGATACTTGAGCTTAGATCCCCCTGCTTCAGCCTCTGATACTACTGGAATTAGATATGCCCCACCATACCTGGCATCTTTCTTTTTACTCTTGTCTATCATCCAAATTCATACAATGGGTATGTGCACTTTTATCAACAAGAAATTTTGTGAAAGGAAAAGGATTCTTAAAAATTGCTGCTTCACAAAAAAACGGGATATAACAAATTTTGAGAGGTGCCGGAGGCCTGCTGTCCTGCCTCCTGCTACCTTAGGGTGGAGTATCTGTTTTATTTTCTCAGCCAGAGGGCAAGGCCCATGGGAGTTGACACAGTACAGCTCATTGCCTGCCTCTCAGAAGGTAGTGTTCTTGGCAGCTTCCAGACACAGCAGAATGCCAGGTGACAGATGGGGTGTGGCCCACTGTTGGAATTTTAACTAGGGCCTCAGGCACTTTAGGGGTCTCTCTGAATAAAACAACACCTTAAAGCTGAATTTTAATAGGTATCCAAAGAATAAAAGAAAAAGAAAACATAAGCAGCACCTATAGTGAGTCAGAAGGGAATGATGAAATCCCTCTCTCCCATTAGAAATGGTTTCCTGTTGAGGATTTGGGGAATGGTTCATTTTAGGTCTTCCCAAATACAAATAGCTTGGTCATGATGCCAAACGTGGGTCTGGGAACTCTGAGGTTTTCTCTCCTGGGGGTATTTGGAGTCAGAGTTCGGGATCCAGAGTGCTGCATGGGCAGAGCTTTTGGGAATAGGGACAGAACTGCTGCTGTCTTGGGCTTTGGGTCACTGCGGCAGAGCCCACTGCACGCAGGTCTCTGTGACACGCAGCGTCCACACAGTGGATCTGGGCGCTGTTTCGGAGATGGGACTCAGGCCCGCAGGGACCATAACCTGTCTCCTCTGTAATGCAACAGGCCTCAGGTGTGCACAACAGCCTTGTTGAGACCCTGCTGGTCCATGGCGGGCACAGTGTCTGTAGAAATACAGAGGCTGCTGCCCCTGAGGGGTTGCGGGTGGATAAGTGTACACACAGTGGGAAGGTACAGTCTGCTAGTGTGAGTGGAGAAATGTAATTTAACCCCCTAGATGTCGGAGGTCTGGAGTTCGTGTCTGCTGGAATGGAAGAAGTTACCTCCAAGGAGCAAGGGTGTTACAGTGGGAAAGCTCACTGAGAGACAGCTCCTGGGAGACACCCAGGCCCTTTGTCAGGGGAAATTTATACAGCAGAGTCACAACGTAGGTACAGCGTGGGTCCAACTGTCATTGACATAAGATTATAAGGATAGCTGTTTAGCTAACATGGACCCAGTAGGGAAGGGAAGCAGGTGGCAAGGGCATATAGCCAACACTACTAACCTTGGCTTATCTCTGACTTCTAAAACAGAAACACGCCAGGGGAGGTATGGTCCAGGTACTCTGGCCATTCACCCAACTGAGCATCTGATGCCTGTCTGGGCTTAATGGTCCAGGTGGTGCTAAAGTCTCAAGTTACTGTTTATGCTTGAGAGAGGCGTGTAGGCCTGGCCACCAGATCTCAGTCTGGGGCCTGACCTTCTTCAGAGGCACCTGCAGCCACAATTCTGATGCCTGTATTCTTTCTGCTGCCTTCCTTGGGAGCTCAGTACCCTCTGACTGTACATTAATTTCTATCTAACTTCGCTGCCTGTAGTGCTAGGAGCATTACAGTGTCCTCAGGGATGGAAGGGGCAAAAGGCTGGAGCACAACCCAGCACCACTGTGTTTTCATATCAGAGCCGGGGACAAGGGCTCACTTTGTGGCGCAGTGGCTCAGTGGTATCCGTCATGTCTGGAGTAGGATTTGACCACAGTCTGCATCTTCCCCAACCAGAAAAACTGAGCAGCAACAAAATGATGACAGCAGCAGTCTCGGGAGCAGCTGATACTCTTGCACACACCCAGGAGCCTGGCTGGCATCACACTGAGTCCTCTGAGGAGTGTTCCCCAGCCCCGCCGGGAGGTGGACATGGCCAGTTGTCTCATGGACTCTCCCACACTGGGCGGGCAGGTGTAGATTGTGGACTGTCTCAGGGACTCTTGTAGTCATGCCAAGAAGCACAGGTACTGCTGTTTTCTTCATTTTGTGCTACAATTAGCCTCCAGGGATTCTTGAGTTTGCCCCAGGGCACGTTGCTAGCCTGAGGCCTTAAACTCGGCCCTAGAAGCACCAGTGCTAGTCCTTACCTGCTCAGAGGCCTGGGCTGGGGAGGAAGCCTGTTGAACACAGCCCCAAAGACAGGGTCTTTTGAAAATGAATGCTTACACAGTATATTCTTCAGAATAAACCCTAGCTGGGGAAGAGTTAGGAAGCAGAAGGAATTCAGCCAAGATGATGTGCATTGACCATTCCTCTGACAGAATCCTCTTCTTAAATAACTAAATAATAAAAGCAATACTAGTTTTCTCTGATCAAAAATAGTTTTCCCATTAAGTTAAGTTGTTTGGGGTACATTTTGTGGCTGTGAGATTCCTGGGTCTACACATGGCTTCCAGAAGAATACCACCCTTTCTGTGCTGCAGGAGACCACCTGTGCTTTCCCCTGGGGTAGCTGTGGGTGGACAGTCTCTTCCAGACACTTAGCCAGGGCCACATAGAATTGCTGCTCCCCAGTCTGGGAAATGTCTAGGCCTGTTGGTGGTCAACACAGGCACATTGAGCAGCTTCACCCCCTTGGCATTTGAGGAGGAGAAATTGAGAAGTCATTACCTTAGCCAGTGCTTGGGAGATAAGTAGTCTTCACCTTGGGTGTCTATGCTTTTATGGGTGTCGCATTGTGAACACTTTGGCACCTGATGCTTTATTTGCCTATGTCTTCATTCTCTTCGCCATTTTTCCACAGGTCAGGCATAGCACAGACCCCAGAACCCCTGTCCCTAATGTGGGTGCCAAGTGTGGGGGTAAGGGGAGCATATCAAAGAGGCAGGCCACTGAAAGCAGGCACAGTGGCACGTATCTGTGACTCCAGCAGTCAGGGAGACTGAGGCAGCAAGATGGCAACTTTGAGCCCAGCCTGGGTAACTTAGCAACTTAGTGAGACCCTTTCTCAAAGTAAAAAAAGACTGTGGGTGCAGCTCAATGTAAAGGCCCTGAATTCAGTCCCGAGTGCCATCACCATGCCCTCCCACAGGCCATCAAGGCCAGCTACCACAGAGCGGAATGACTCGTCACCCAGCTCCGGCCCTCCTACCTGAGGGCAGGATATGACTTCTCTGAGGCGTGGTGGTATGGGCAGTGCCCAGCCCTCACCTACTCCTGGGTCACCTACTGTGACCCTGCCGTGAGGATCTCAGGCCTCTCTGAAGCACAGTGGAAACAGTGGTGGGGTTTCTTCATCTCTGTTGGTGTCTGGGTCTCTGCTTCCCACCACCCGTGAGGCTGTTCCCAGGAAAGTCCTTGTGGAAGTGATACAGGGGAGCAGGCCTAGCTCCTGACCTGCTAAATACCTGAAATGCGAGTTCATGTTCTCTAAAAGCAAAGAATGAATTTTAGGAAGGATGGAAGTTAAGGGTAGGAAAAACTTTATTGAGAAAGAAAGCTTTTGCCTAAGAGAGACAAAAGGGGGACTCAAGGGATTGATCCGGGATTGCTTTTTGTGGGGGAGGGTATTTATGGAACAGAGCCATGAGGTGAAGCAGGTATAACATGAGACAAAATTACTGTCAACCAGTAACACTGTAAATATAGTGGCTCACTGGTACAGTGAGAAGTCACAAAATGGACAAAGTCATAATCAATAAGATTACAGCAAGTATGGTCGCTCAGGTAATACTAATTAAATGGGGATCCAATGAGAAATCAAGTCACGTAACAAGTATGTAAGAATTTTCAGTCTGGGGTCTTTCCCGAGAGTGGTGGGTTAAAGTCCTGGCCCTCCACCCTGGGAGCCTGGCACCTACCCAGAATATCAAACACTGCTATTTATCCTATGTGGGTGGGGTAGTTTTCTTTTCCAGGTGATGCCAACCTCCAAGTTGGCTTCTTTTTGGGCTCTCCAGAGCCAGCCTGTCTGCCTGCAAGATGTCTGTCTAACTACCTATAACAAAAGGACCTGGAAAAACCTTTACCCATTTGCATTTCTGATAAGGGAGAAGGTGTGTAAGAAGATACAGTATCCCAGGAAAGGCTGGCAGTGTGGAAGAAAGACACATCGAAAAAGGAAGGAAATGTTAGTGAGGGCTCTTGACTGTCTGCCTGGCCTAGTGCTTGGTGACACTGCTATTTTGAGTCATCTTACCACACACTGGCACTGCTTGATGCAGCAGTGGGCCACAGGAACACACACATACATGAACACATATGTGTACACATATGCACATGACAGCCCATTCTTGATCTAAGGAGAGCTCCGCCTCCTCAAGTTGTTTATAAGAGTGCTTTTTCCAGGGGAAAGCTGGAAGAGTGATTGTGCATTGCCTCTGTCCCCTGAGATGTTGGTCTGGGGCCTGGTTGAAGTATGTCTTGTGGCTCATGGCCGGGCCTCAGTGTCTGGCACGAGGAGTTACATGACCATGTCTTGTGCTTGGTGTCAGTTCCAGAGCTGTCTCGGCATTCAGCAGTGACCACTGTACCCTGGTGTAAAATCGGGGACAGAGAGGAGCTGTAGCTCAGGGCCCCAGCAAGCTCTCTCGTCGAGTGTGCAAGGCCCTGGGGACAAATACAACTGGGGATGGACATTTTCTCTCTGTCCTCCCAGCCTTGACAGAATTGCTCAGAATATGTTCTTGACCAAGGTGGTAAGTTCAGAGCATGTGACCGGTCTGAGCGTGAAGAAATAATCAGAGGAGAATGGGGAAAAGTTTGCTTTTTTAAGGAAAGACAACAGAGGCTGTGAGGGTGCTATAAAACCCACATGGAGAGGGTAAGAGGTGAGCAATGCAGATGAGTTAAACAGCCACCAGCACCTTCGTGTGCCAGGCAGTCACCGGGCCCTCTGAAGGAGGAACGAAACCTACCGTGGTACAGTGAGCATGCCGCTCTCCGAAGAGAGGCCGTTCTTAGGGACAGGAGGACAGCAGCATGTCTTCAGCATATGAGATCAGGAGTTGGAAAGCGCCTGCTGGTCCCAGTGATCCTATTACAGAATTCTTACCTATCTGTGTGTGTGCGTCTTTAACTCCTTCCAGAAAGGGTTCCCTGGGAGGAAGTTAGCTCTAAAATGCCCATTGCCTTTGGACAGGCAATTGTGTTTTCAGCTTTGTGGTTCAGACTAGGGGGCATCATCTCTTTAGTGCTAGTTCAGAAAGGAAACGGAGCCCGTTAAAGAAATGCAGGTCTGGCTGGAGCAGCCCTGGGCTGCCGGCGCGATGCTCCTCCACTGTGAGCCACGAGCCGACGCAGTGCAATGTCTCCTGCATGGGGGAAGCAGAGGGGCGGCCAGAGCGCGAGGCTGGCTCGAATAACCTGTGCCTTAATCTGCAGAAAAGGGTCCACCCGCCACAACGACAGGCCCAGAGGCCGAGGGACAGGCCACACCACCCTGGATCACCATGGCACGGCAGAAGCGGCGAGGCACCCCTGACCAGCCACCGAGCAAGGAAGACAGGCCGGGAACGCGGAACCTGAAGTCGGAAATGGGAAAGCAAGCTAAGGCCCCCGAGAGAGCCCAGGTCTGAGAGCAGACACTCACTGTTATGGTCCAGGCCGGGCTGGGGCCGGGGCTGTGTGACAGCGTGTGTCCCGGTGGGGTGCTCAGATGCCATCGCCTGTGGTATGAGCTGCTGGTGTGAGCTGAGCCCAGAGGAGCAAAAGCAGTTTTGCACCAAATGATGGGCTCCGTGGCACACAGGGCACCTGCCTGCTCTGTGCTGGGCTTGTTAGAGACTCAGAGAAGCAGAATCACTTAGTGGAGCCAGCGCTCTGCTCCTTCCCTCTGGGCCCACACAGCTCAGCATCTGGAAACACGGGATGAGGTTAAATTAACTTCCAGCTCAGACTCATAGCAGCGATGCCGGCAGCTCCCTCTCAGCTCACTGTGTGGTGACCAGTGAGCCCCTCCCTGCCCCTGTGCTGGCCGCCTGCTGGGGCTCCTTCCCGCGCCCCTGGGGGTGTGGCAGGAAGCAGGGTTCCTTTTTGCCTCTGTACTGTAAATGGCTTTCACCAACACAGACAGCTAGAAGCAAGCCAATCTCCAGCTTTTGGGTCTCCTCAATGGCCACCATAATCATGCGACAAGTCCAGAAGCATGTTTTAGCCCTGTCAGAAAAGCCCGAGCTGGCACCTGCTCCCCTTTTTTTAACCACAGCTCAGTTGTACCCAGGCCTGAAGGCTCGTGTGCAGGCTGGGGGATTTGTAAGAGTGGTATTAACCCATTCAGAGCGTGTAGGATCATGCCAAGGTCATAAATGTTACAAACACCATCTCCAAACCCAGTTCACTTTACCGATCAGGTAGAATCCTTGGCATCCAGGCTCTGGGGCTAAGGCTGCATTAGGGGCACTGGGAAGTCACAATGCACAGTGCCAGGACCAGGCTGGGTACCGGCCAGAGCTCCAGTATGGTGCTGATGTCAGTAAGAGGGTGCACTGGAGCTCACCCAGAAAGTGCCACAAGTACAGTGCATCGAGGCACCTGAGTTGTGTTTGTCTCTTGACGTCTTGTGTGGTTGACAGTGTGTGTCTTTCCCATGTCCCCCGCAGGATCCTGTGAGACAGATTGACTTTGTCCGCAGCAAGTCTTTCCTGATGGCACCTGCTAAGCCCACAGTGACCCAGAAGCAGGGCACCAAGCTGAGCCTCAAGGAGGGACTGCAGAGGGGAATCTCCCTGTCACACCAGAACTTGGGTATGAGACCGGCTATGTCCCCAAGCACTGCGGCCGAGGTTCTGCGTGGTCCCTGCGGTCTTGGTTTGTTTTGTTTGTTCATTTTGTTTTTGGAGACCAGGTCTCTTTTGCATTTGCATTTTTGGAACATTTCTTAGAATTGAAATCATAAAATACCTGTCTGTGCTCTTAATATCTAGCTTCTTTTGCCGAACACAGTATTTCTGAGGTTCCTCTTTGTTGCATGTATCAGTATTTTTTTTAATGTGCACTCAGTTGAACTCAGGGTCTCAGACATGCTCTGATACATCCCCAGCCCTTTCTTGTTTTGTCGTGTTTTTTTTTTTGTTGTAGTTGTTATCGTTGCTGTTTTTGGGGATTGAACTCAGGGGTTCGAGCATCTACACATCTCCTCTTCTAGTGAGCTATACCCCAGCTCTTATAGGTCTTGAATTTTGTTTTTCATTAGAATAAAAGGGACACAAGGAACTTATCTTTTTATTCATTTTAAGTGGACCTCTGAATAGTATTGAGTTCATTCACTACTCTATTTCTTACACTATGCACTGGCAGAACAGTTTAAGCTGTTTTTTAACCTCTATCACATCAATTACATTTCTCTTCCTAAGTGTTCTTGACACATTTATATACTAATGAAGTTTCCCCTGGGGAGCACAGGTAAGACTTTGACACATATTTAGAGAAATGCAAGAGGCTTTCGTGAACATCCACACACTCCTGTCTCGTGTTTCTGCTTGTCCCCCTGCAGCAGCTCAGGCTGCCGCCATGACGGAGAAGGAGTTGCACCAGCTGAAGAGAGCCAGTTATGCCAGCACAGATCAGCCCTCCTGGATGGAACTTGCCAGAAAGAAATCTCAAGCTTGGAGCGACATGCCCCAAATCATAAAATAGACTGGCAGCCCGCCAATAAAGAATGTCCACACCTTTGATAGGCCATTTAGTTTAAAACGGCCAATAAATCATGGCAAACAGACTGTGCAACTTAAGATTGATTTTATCACCAAGTTATGAAAAGCTTTGGGAAGAGGAAGGAACCAAGCAAAATGAAGAGAACAAACACAGCCATAATCCCGGGCCAGAGAGCCCCAAACAAAACCCACATTGAAGAAATCCAGGGATGAATTCCTGTGCCCAGGGGCATGAATGTGAGCCTTTGAGAATTCCCTGGGCAAAGGCTGCAGACAAGGCTGAAATGGAAATGAAATGAGGATTTATAAATCAGACACCCTGAAAACCCCAAACCGAAGCCATCCCGGGAGTGCCCATGTTTGCACTTCCATGAAGATCCGCCTGTGTGTCTGGCCGCTGTCTTGCCTGTCTTCTCCTTTTGTGTTTACTACTAGGCATGACATTTGTGGGGAAAAGAGATGCGTTTCTAAGAACAGCCACATGACAGCCTGGTTTCCTGAAGATGGCCCCCGAAAAAGCAGAGAAAAAAAACAGAGCAGGGTTCGTCAGTCCACAGACTGTTTCCAAAAATAATTTTTAAACTTTTCCACTTGGCATCTGTGTCCTTGACCATTTGCACAATGCATTGCCTGTTTAATAAAAGGTTACAAACATGCCTCAGTTATGGGTGTAAATGTTATTTCTGCTTAGAGAACATCCTTACGACTCATGGTGAAAGGCAGTGTATGAAGTTCCCCTTCATACAGACCTCACTTAAACTCCCAATTAGGTTAGCTAGACAATTTGAAGGTTTTTAGCCCCTCGTCTATTTTTTGGTGTTCATTTTTGGAAGACAGAAGATAACAGGTTTCTTAAGTCATCATTCTTTAGCGTCGGATTCATCTAATCTGCATATTTTTATTGAAAGCCATATTATGGGTCATTGTCCACAATGAACCACAAATGCAGAATGTAGAGAAGCCAGGCAGAGGCGTTTATGTGGAATCTCAGAATTGTTTCTTGGTTATATAACATCCATTCATGTTTTGAACAGTTTCAGTGTGTTCCTTTGAATAAGCCGGTCTCCATGGGAATTTGCACAGCTGGAGACAGAATCAGACAATGTCATTATATACTGTAATTTGATTTCATGTGACCTAAGGACTGGTACTTTTATTTATGTTTCCTCTTCATGAAAATTATTTTTCTAGTGTTCAGCACTGTATGACTTTATGGAGTCTTCCCTTATGGAAAAAGCCCTGGGACAGTTTTTTCCAAACCATATTGGTCATGTTAACTGCATGCTCTTAGAGGAGCTCCTGGGCAAATGAGGGTTTCTCTTACAGAATTGGGAGCAGAGAGTAGAACCCACAGAATGAAGTTCATCTCAGTTTTCCCACTGAGGATCTAAATGGAAAAACCAAGAAGATCAAATTGTAGAATTGAGAGTCAGCTCTAGTTAGACAAGGAAGGAAGAGGAAGAGAAGGCTGTTGGCATTGATCCTAGTCATTCCAGCCTGAGGTCCAGAGAAGGTCCTGCAGTAGATCCGTGGGAAGGAAGCAAGAAAAGAAGTAGACAGCAGAAAGGTAAGAAAAAATGATGGAAGGAAGAAGGCACAGTGAGCTGTGTGAGGGGATGAGCTCAGAGGAGAACAGAGTGGCCATGGGCACTGGATGTCCGGACGTGCAGCTGACCCTGATAAGAAAGTTCGAGTGGAATGCTGGGGCAGAGGCCAGGTAGGGTAGGTCCATGCTTGTGCTGTGCCAGCTAAAACAAGCTTCCAAGAAATCATGTGTAATGAGACAGAAGAGGCAGTGGCTGGAGGGGTTGTGTGGGGCAGCTTTTTATTTGCTGTCGGAGTGGACATACAAGAGAGGTTTACATGTAAATAGGGATAAACTTGTAGGAGAGAAGAGAAAATTGTGAGCAGGGCTTTTGGATTCACAGCTCACTTGCCAGAGGGTCAGGTAAGAAGGAAGGTCCACGGCCAGGGGTACTGTTGTCCCCAGAAACTGAGCCCTGAGCTTTGGTCCAGCTGACAAGTGATCATAGTCACTTGTTGGTGATGACAGCCTGCTCGCGTGCTTGTCCTGCTATGTGTGGACCCTGACCCACTTTCCTTACTTTGGTTTGAGTGTCAGTGCTGAGCTTTCATCTCAGGAGAAAGGTGTGTTACTTGGGTGTACAGGCTGACAGCCATGACACCTTTCTCTTTCACCTTGAAGAGCTTTGTAAAAGCCCCTTGGATGCCGGCTGATGCTATGCTTGGGAAGGGCCAATGCTTTCCTATGTCTCATGGGTCTTCTGTCCTCTCACCACTGTGCGCTTGGGAATCTTTCATTCATGATAGCTGCTGCTATCTCCTCGCAGCATAGTGGGGTCACCTCAGCAGTCAACAGAATTCCTGGCATTCCTTGTCTTGGACAAGCCTCTTAAGTATTTGGAAGTGGAATCACAAGGCGGAGACATCTGCTAGGCCATAGAGCCCTTTCTGGCTTCCTGCTTTCACAGAGCTACCAGCCCCAGCAGGACGGTTTCCCTTGATTATCTCAACCATGTCAGGACCACCTCCCCAACTCACATGCATTTACCCTCCTCAGACTTAAGGGAGGTCTCTGAAACAAAAGGAATTGTGATGATAAAATTAACTATATGTCCTGCAAACCTCTTCTTTAGTTAATGGCTCATTCTTAGGCCAGACTGCCCAGCTGTACTTCCAAATCCTGGCCTCCTAAAACTGTGAGGAAATATTTGTTATTCCTTTAAACTAATAAGGTTTTGGGGGTAACTTGTTACACAGCAGTAGCTAACTAATGTGACAGATTTTCATATTCTTTTTCTGAAACTGAAAAGTTCCTGCTTATTTTAAGTTAATATTTTAGTTAAGATTTAGAACATAACGCAAAGCACTGCACTGAGAGAATTTTTTTCAACACTTCCCAAAAGTAGTCTGTAAAGGCAGTCTGTCTTGGACTGGGAAGCAGGGATAGCTAGAATATATGTCAAAGTCCTGTATTCCTCTAGTATGTTAGCCAGGTTTTCACTGCTGTGACAGATCCTGAGAAAAGCAACTTAAAGAAGGAAAGATTTATTTTGGCTCACTGTTTCAGAGGTTTCAGGGCAAGGCTGGCTGACTCCGTTGCTTTAGGCCTCTGTCATGGCAGAAGAACATGGCAGAATACACCTGCCCATCTCATGGTGTCCAGGAAGCACAGAGAGACCTTCCCCCAGGAACTCACCTCCTTCAATTAGGGCCCACTTTCAAGTAAGCTCACGGAGCTACAAACTATCAGTGGATGAGTCCATTGACAAAGTTGGCACCCTCGTGATCCTATCACTTCCCAGAAGTCTATTGGTTGGAAACCAAGCCTTCCACACAGTGAGTCTTCTGGAGGCCTTTTCACATTTGGTGATGTTTTCCTGGAAGCAGATGCTCAGCTAGGGAGCACAAGCTGCATCTCCTCCCCCTCAGCACACACACTGCCTACATGTTGTACCCAAGTGAGTTCTGGCTGGTGGAATGTGGGCAGAAGTGACGTCCATCCCACATACAAGGCCCTGACTATCTAGAGAAGGTTCTAAGGAGGACAGCCAGGATGCGAGCGACGAGGCCTTCCATGGGAGAGAAGGGGAAGGGAGAGAGACGTTTGGCTCAGAGACATGGGAGGGAAGCAGGAGAGGTATCTTCAAAAGACATTTGAGAGAGGAAGAAGAAAGTGGTTTATTCTGTGTCCCTCCACAGATAACAAACCAGAACTGTAAATGAAAATTCAAAGGAAGAATAAAGGAACAAATGTTGAAACTCCAGAGTTGTCCCTTGTGAGGTAGGATGCTGGGTCAACAGGGAGCCCCTCACACCCAAGGTGAACAAGCTAAGGGAGGGTGGCCATCACTCTAGGGTACTGGATGGATCATTGCCCTCGCAAGACACTGGCCTGAAAGGCTCCCCTGCCTGGAGCTGTCTGTGTCTAGAATTCTACAGCATGCAGCATCCTACGGCAGGAACATTTCACATACTCCTCTGCAAACTCTTGATTGGCCAAGAAACAGTCACCCAGATGTTAACCCCACAGGCTTTCGTGCAGCGTGAAAGCTTCTTATGACCACATGGAACCCACAAGCCACAAGATGGAGCCTCCAGCTTCCTCTCTACAGATGGACTTAACAGGAAGAGGGTACTTCCCAACTGACCCCTCGGACTTCCAGTTGATTCTGTTTGTCTCCTGTGTGAAGAGACATACTTATTTATTCCTCTGTAAATGAAAATAATCTCTAGTGTGCAAGCATTTTAGGCCCAAATAGCAGCAAGCAAGAGGCAGGTATCTGGGGTGGTACCTAGTGTCCAGGCAGTGGTTCACATTTGCTCTTTCTACACTGTCCAGCTCCTTCCACGCCTTCTCCATTGGGAAATTAATGCTTATTAGCATGGAGCTAAAGGGCAGATGTGTTGCGATGCCTGGAGGATTATTACAGCAGGATGGTCTTTGGGGTGTGCTGCAGGAGCTGCTTACTAACCTCCTGAGAGCGCCCTGTGGTATGAGCCTTTGTATTAGGCCACAGACAGGCCAGCTTGTGCGTGTGAGGAAAAGCTTTGATACTTCTGGCACTCGGTCATTTATTAAGAGAATAATCCCTGTTTTTCTCATCTAATTTCCTCCCCCAGTTTCCAATAACTTCAGTTTCTGTATCACTCACTAGTCCTCAGGCCACTGCCTTGGCTTAGTCTTCAAAAGTCTTCATTGTAAGGCAGCCCCAGCCCTGGCAGCACCAGCTATTACTCTGTGTGCCCATCAGCAGTGGGCGTAGTGGTGCAGGCACTCAGTTCATGCCTACTGGATGGATGAATAAACATGATTAGCTATGTGAACGATTCCATGTGGGTCTGTCTAGAGCAAAGCACCGCTACTCTAGTCACACGCACACCCTGCTCTCCTTTGTTCCCTGCTTGTCGCTGTACAGACTGAGGGATCTCCACGGGCTAGAGGGCAGGACAGAGGGAAGGCTGTTGAGTAGGGAGCTCCCATCAAACTACGGAGACTTATTCTGATGCGAGTGAGACCGGAATCACCTGGTGTGTGGGACGCAGCCGTCCACAGGTGTTCCTAGCATATGTGGTCAGTGAGTGTCCCATGCGGACCTGGGAGGCTGTTGTTGGGTGGAATAGTCCATCCATGCTAATTAGACCGGATCCTTGGAAGATGTTGCCGGGTCTTTCATGCTTCTTTGTTTATTCCACCTACTGGCTCTATTGTCTATAAAGAGGAGCGTTGAACTCTCCAGCTATAACTGTAGACTTCTCTCTTCCTTCAAACCCATCAGTTTTACATTGTGTGTCTTGAAGTGTCTGTTGTTAGGTACAGTCACATAGGTTGTCCTGTTTTCTTGGGGAACTGAGAGCTTTGTCACTGTCTTTGTCCTTGATAATCACCCTTCTTCCGAAGTTTACTTTAAAATTAAGATTGCTCCCTGGCTTTTCTTTGGATTACTGTTTTCATGGTACATATTAGGCTCCCTTCATCTGAAATCCAAAGCACTCCAAAATCTGAAACTTTCTGAGTGGAAAATTCCACACCTGGGGCCGGAGGGTTAGCTCAGTGGTTCTGGCGCCTGCCTCGCTAGCTCAAGGTCCTGAGTTCGATCCCCAGTAACCACATATAATGCTGGGCGTGGAGACACGCCCACCAACAATCAACACTGCATACCACAATGCCGGATGTGGTGGCTCACGCCTGTAATCCCAGCACTCGGGGAGGCAGAGACAAGAGGATTGCTGAGTTCGCGGCGGCTTGCCTGGGCACCATAGTGAGCTCAGGGCCAGCCTGAACTATAAAGCGAGACCCTCTCTCAAAAGCAAAAAAAAAAAAAAATTCCACACCTGACCCGATGGTCAAATGTACACAAACCCTTTAATATGTAGAATTATTAAAAATAGTGTATAAATTTAACCTTAGGTTATGTGTTTAAGAAATGTATGAAATGTAAGTGAATTTCAAATCTGGATTTAAGTCCCATCCCCAGACACAGCATTATGTATATGCAAATATTGCAAAATCTGAAGAAAAAAAAATCCAAATTCCAAACACTTCTATTCCAAGCATTTCAGAGAAGGAATATTCAACTTGGACATTTTCTTGTGGTACCAAGGATTGAACTTGGGCCCTTGTGCTTCCAAGGTAGGCACAATATTTGAGCTAAATCCCTGACCCTACTTGGACATTTTCATTCATCTTTTTCTCTGTCTTTATATTTAAAATGAGTTTATCATAAACACCATATATCTGAAGCATCTTTTCTTATTCATTGTGAATGATTTAATTATGTGTTTAGACCATTCTCAGTTGAAGTGATGATTAATACAGTTGGGTTAAAATTCACCAGTTTATTAGCTCTTCTCTATTTGTTCTACTAGGATTTTGTACTTCTTGTCTCTTTTACAATCTTCTCTGTGTTTAAGTAACAAGGTCTTGCTTGCTGTGGTCTTGCTGGCTATCCAGGCTGACCACACATGGACTCCAGTGATCTTCCTGCCTCGCCTCCAGAGTAGTTGGGATACAGGCAAGCACATGAATATTCTAAATATGTATAGAACCTGCTAGCTTTCTTTTTATTTAGCATTTTAAAAAATGTTAATCCACTGTCTTCCTGATTGCGTGGTTTCTCATCAAAGTTCCAGATACTATAATTCTTATCATTATTCTTTTGTAAATAATGTCTATTTTTTTAATGCCTCCAGTATTTTCACTTTATCATTCTTTGGAGAAATCTGCATGTCATACATGTAGGTATATTTCTTTATTTGGCTCTGTATTTATACTGTTGTTCACTGGTGTTCCTCAATGTGTGATTTTGTCTGTCACTAATTTTGGGAAATTCTCAGCATTTAAAAATATCTCTCTTTGCTCATTTTCTCCTTCTGGAACTCCAATTATGCTTGTGTTAGACTGTCTGCTATTTCTGCATGATCTGTACTATTCTGACTTTTTTCTGTTTGCATTTAATCTTGTATATTTTCTCTTCCTATCTTGAAGCTCACTGATTCCCCACCACTACAAGGGATTGAACTCAAGACCATGTGTTTGCAAGGCAGAGGCACCACTGAGCAACATCCTCGGCCCTCACTGATGTCTTTATTCAGCTCCGTCAGTCAGACTGATAAACCTGTGGAAAGCACTTTCCCTCTCTATTATTTTTTTTAAATTGAATTCTTTATTGGTACAATTTATATACATCTCAAAATCACATATAACATTGGGAAATTTGTACCAGTCTATGCCACAAGTTAATTCTCATTTTTACCCATATCCCTACCCACTCCCCCCTCCTCCCCCCTTTATACATGCTCTTTTATTTTCTTTCTGTATCATATTTATTCCTTCCCCTCATCACATTCCCAC
>PVIC010004379.1:0-62954 GCA_004025085.1 Thryonomys swinderianus
GCTGGCTCTGAGCTCACTATGTAGCCCAGGCAAGCCTCGAACTCAGCAATCCTCCTGTCTTTGCCTCCCAAGTGCTGGGATGACAGGCATGAGCCACCACACCCGGCACTGTGGTATGGGGTATTGATTGCTGGTGGGCGTGAGTCTCCACGCCCAGCATTGTATGTGGTTTCCGGGGATCGAACTCAGGACCTTGCGCTTGCGAGGCAGGCACCGGAACCACTGAGGTAACCTGCCGGTCCCACATACTATATTTTGATCATACACATCCACCTACAAAATGAAAACTACAAACATTAAAAGAAAAGACAGAAAAAGGATTTTCTGACTCACAAATTAATCTCTTATTTAAAGCAATAAGATGTGAACCTGGCTTTGGTCCATGCAGCTGTGGGACCCCGGCCAGACATAGTTGGCATCTCTGGCTCCAATGCCTTCCTCCGTGAGGGCCGCGGGAGGACGGCCGTGTCCCTGGCTCAGAGCCTGCTCCACACCGTCAGAGGGCACGGCCTGCGCAGAAGCCAGGGCTCCCAGCTCTCGGCCCTCTGCGCCCCGAAATCCCTTCCGGCCTTGCTCTGAGCAGTCCGGATGAAGTCTCCTCAGGAGGCTGGAAAGTAGAGTTTGGCCTTCACACTCTACCAAGAAGCTAACGTGCAGAGACACAGCCAGTCAGCACACACCCGAGACGGGCCAGACCCGCCAGGGCTCCCTCCTCCAGCCAGAGGCATGGAGGACTCGCCTCCTGGGCCCAGGAATTATCTCCAAGGTGCCCTCCCGCCTCAGGCACATGGTGGGCTGATGCTGCAATAAAACGCTAATTTGTGGGATTAGCACACATCTCATAAAATGCTGATGGATACCCCAACTTCTACAGCTCACGAAGCTAACATGTTTATCAAATGCAGGGGAAAAATCCCATGGGTGTTGCATTCCTGAAGCCAGAGGAACAAAATAAAATGAGAAATGCTCAGTATCCACTATAATTAAAGCTGGGCCAACAGTTGCATCATAATTTTATGCATACACATTTCATCCATGCTAGAGCTTGGCATAAAATTGTTTTAAGTTATTTTTAAGCACTCTCAAAATAAGAGCCTTGGGCAATGTAGCATGTTCATATTTAGGGCACTAATCTCTGCTGGTGAATGGTGGCCTTACCCAGAAAGCCCCAGATAATTCCACACAGGGAGGACTGTCAGCCCGCACCCTGCACAGACGTGTGGCCGTGCTGACGGCATGCAGACCTCGACACTGTAGCCCCCATCTGCAAAGTGCCAAGGTGTCCTGGGGACTCACACACCCATGTGTGCACGACGCCTCTTCTACGACCACATCCCTGGGACCCTTCTCAGGACAAAGCTCACACCATCAAGACCCTTTCCAGGGGATCCAGGAGAGAGGCAGCACCGTCCCCAGTGGGCAACATTTTCGGCCCAACAGACGTATAATGAGCCCCTGCCGTGGGAGAGAAGCACAGATGACCAGTATCCCCAGCTTGAGAGGCAGACGACTGTCTACAGGGGAGGGTGGATCTGCTGGGAGACGGGCCAGGCACAGCCTGGGGATGGCCCTGCCCACAGGACCCAGGGACACATGGCTGGGCCAGGCCAAGGAAGTCACACAGCTCCTCTAGACTAGGCTGTCTAACAGAGAAAGGTGGGCACAGACACAACTTTAAACTTTCTAGTAGCCACACAGAAATAAAAAGAATCAAGTACACTTAAATAATATGCTGTATGTAACCCAGCATACCCAAAATACTATTATTTCATCTGTAAACTGCTTTTCAAAGCTTGATGAAAAAAATGTTTTTCATTTACATCTCCAAACTTCACGGATAGTTCTGCTTATGGCCCCTACAGTGTGGGCCCGGCACAACCCAGCGTTCGCATCGGTCCAAGAACACCGAGCACCCTGTCAGCCCAGCTCGGGAAGTGTGGCGAGCAGCTTGTCCCCGACCTTTGGCGCCTGGGACACAGTGTCCACCACAACAGCTCCAGGGCTGAAGTCTGGGACGTCGGGACAAAGAATCTGCGGACTCAGCCCCGCAGCCCAGCACCCGTCTGCACTATTCCGGGAGAGGCAGGTGGCAGAGCGGCATCCTCACTTATCACGTCGCGGGCCTCACACGTGACTGTGGCTCAGGATCCCGAGGTCAGCAGAAGAAATAGAACAACAGCCTGGGCGGGAGCAAACACGCCAATCCGATTTCAGATTTTTAACTGTCGGCTCTTTTATAAAAGGCTGAGGATGGCCTCCGTGAGTGAGTGTTCTGAAGAACCGCCCTTCCACACTCAGACACATCAAGGTCTTCTCCATTTCTGGAACAGAGCTTCTAAGTTTAGGGAAACAAGCAAATGGGAAGAGACCTCGCCGAGCTCTACACCACCTGTCTGTCCCCAGACCCGCTTTCCTGGTAACCAGAACAAGAAGTAAGTTGGGCATGGATTCTTCAAATTTCCCTGGAGTTAATCTATAAGCTCCATGGCATCACCCCTGGATGTTTCATGGCTGCCCAACACATGCCATGCTGTATGCTGGCACGATTAGGAATGAGAAAGACAAAGAGACACAAGCGAGTAACTCCATTTTATTCAGCAGAGTCGTTTTCCACAACAGTGGTGTTATTTGTGGACTGCGTGGACGCCTGCCGCTGGACAGAAGAGTGCCCGGGCCCAGTCTTCCGGCCAGTGTCTACGCACAATCAGAGTGCCCTGCCTGACCCCGGGTATATACACAGGCGTCTCCAGTGGGCAGCCTCAGCTCCCTGCCCACCCACAGCACAGCAGTGGCCTCAGCAAGCCTCCAGGGGCCTGGGCCTCGGGCGCTGCAGGCTGCACTGCCGGCCCGTCAGCTGTTCCTGGAGGGTCCCGCACCACGGCCATGCCTCAGGGGCCAGTCTCCCCCTCCGCAGACCTGGTGTCCCCCACGCCACCTGTAGCAAGTCCAGTCTTGTCCCCATCCACTCACACGTGCCCCTAGGGGGCGATAAAGGTCGGAAGGGGACTCCTGCCACCCACAAGACAGCCTGCGCTGAGTGCCAGGCTTACATTTCACCGGACGGGCAGCACAGCGAACACCTGCTCTCCGGTTATCAAACATGTTTATTAATTCAGGAACTCATTCTTCGAGCATCAGCAAAACCCACTTCAAGTTCCTAAGACTATTAGCCTCTGCGTGGGTAGTGTGTGTCTACAATGCATAACCATACATGTAATACTGTGTCTAACCTCTCACTCTCCCCTAATAGGCTGTGAGCTCCAAAAAACATCAATATCACTTAATGCAGAGTATAGTTAAAGGTCAGTATTAAACACTACACAGGATATTTACCTATAAATAAAGAAATGCTGCATTTCCTTCATAGCAAGGACTAGAACGTTTACTAAAACTCCTTGAGAATCACATTAACCAAGTGACTCCTAATTATGCTTCTGGAAAAACAAAACAGAATTTTGTTTCGGGGAAGAAATCTCAGGTTCAGGGTAGGACAGCTCAGTCTCACCCCAAGTATAGGGAATGCACTTGGCCCCCGGACACTCATACTCACCTAGAAATGGGAGGACACGCAGCACGGGCATGGTGAGTTCAATGAATTCAAAGCAGACCAGGAAGAATGGCTACTTTGCCTTTAAGACCGAAACAGATGTGCAGGAGATGCATGAGCTTAGACACACACGTGTACTGTGTAGAAACAGACACCTACTTCTTAGCTGCGTTTGCTGTGAGGCCTCAGAAACCGTGACACACCAGTAACAGTGAGCTCACCTATGTTTCTAAACACCATTCCCCACTCAAGAGAAACCAGTCTCCTCCATGTGGAAACAGCTGGTTCTGGAGCTGGAAAAGGCCAAAGTACAGAAGGATTCCAGAACACCCTGTTACCAAGAGAGTAAGGAGGTGTTCAAGAAAGAGGGAAACGTGAGCATCAGAATCAGTACCGAGGAAGGACTTTAACCCACTGACTGACATGAGAACGGAGGTTCACAGCAATAACCAAAAGACGAAGGCAGAGAGAAAGTTCTTGCTTGCAGAGAAAGGTAACCTGTGAAACACAAACCGTGAGGTGTTAGGTGTGCTAATTAACCGGACTGAGGTGATCCACTTACGAGTCCACCTACACCAAATCACACGGTTTGGTCTGTAGATGGAGTGTTCACTCGTCGATTGTACCTCCATGCGGGAAGGCAGGGAAGCAACGAGTAAATGCACAAGGAGTCTCCTGGCAACCATCATAAAGGTAACTGATTCTGGCAAGAACCGTCAATGGATGCTACGACTACAGACAGTCTGAGGAATAGGGAGAAGCAAGGTAAGGATATAATCTCAAAACACCTCCCCGTGGGGCTCCTAATTATAAAGAGGAAAACTAACATTCTCATGAAGGAATCAGACTTCTTCAAATGTTTCTATCAAAGAAACAAATCAAAATCATGGCCCCACTGATAGGGTATGCAAAGAACTCAGCATCACTTCTGTGGAAATCTGGCTCAAAAAAGTAGAATCTGGAGCCGGAGGGTTAGCTCAGTGGTTCCAGCACCTGCCTCGCAAGCGCAAGGTCCTGAGTTTGATCTCCAGTAACCACATACAATGCTGGGTGTAGAGACTCACGTCCACCAGCAATGAATAGCACAGACCACATACCACAGTGCAGGGCGTGGTGGCTCACGCCTGTAATCCCAGCACTCGGGAGGCAGAGGCAGGAGGATTGCTGAGTTCCAGGCTTGCCTGGGCTACATAGTGAGCTCAGAGCCAGCCTGAACTACAAAGCGAGACCCTGTCTCAAAAAAAAAAAAAGTAGAATCTGAATCCAATCATGAAGAAACATTACACAAAGCAAAGGGTCAGTCTACAAAATAAACGGCTCATACCCCTCAAAACTATCCATGTCGAGGAACACAGAGGGCTGCTCTGAAGAAAATACAGAGAAATGAAACCAAACGCACTGCACAGCCCAGGATCCCTTCCGCTGTAAAGGGCATTATTGGGACAAGCAGAGAGTTCTGAATGAAGGCACTGATACTATTTTCTTATTTTGATAATTATGTGACAAAGTAGAAAGTCTATGTTTTTAGGAAATAATTTCTGAAAATAGTGGATAAAAGGATATTATATCTACAACATCATAGGAGAGAAAGATGATGGGAAGGGAAGAATAAGCAATGTTGTAAAATACTAACAGTTGTGGACCCAGAGTGAAGTGCATATGTGAATTTTTTTGTACTCTCTCAATTTTTCTGTAAATAAAATATGTAAAGAAAAGAAAAGAAAAAGGGAACAAATTGTGTAGGTCCTATAAGCTTTCTTCAGTAACTGAGTGTCTTAAAGAAGTCAGCACAGAACATACTACAACTGAGTCCTCTCTGGCTACTTTCTTCTCCCTTTCACTCCCTGCTTCTCCACCTCCTCAGAAGCCTCCAAATCCTTTGATTCATAGGAATTTCTGTTCTGCAGTTTTCAGGCCCCTTGGAAATGGAAAATTCACACCAACAAGCTGCACAAAGAAAAGCTTCCAGGCAACAGAAGCCTCTCTCTCCAGAAGACATTTAGGGCACTAAGTACAAAAACAAAAACAAAAAAAACATCACTATCATTGTTACCATAACTAAAATTCTGTAAATGTTTCTCTGTTACACACCTAAGGTTTTTTTGGGTTTTTTTTGATTGTTTTGAGACAGGGTCTCACTTTATAGTTCAGGCTGGGCCTGAGCTCACTATGGAGCCCAGGCAAGCCGCAAACTCAGCAATCCTGTCTCTGCCTTCCAAGTGCTGGGATGACAGGCATGAGCCACCACGCCCAGCACGCTTAAGGTTTTAAAAAAGTTTGAATTGGGCCAGAGATTTAGCTCAGTGGTTCTGGCACCTGCCTCGAAGCGCAAGGTCCTGAGTTCAATCCTGGTAACCACATACAATGCTGGGCGTGGTGACTCACACCCACCAGCGATCAACACCAGCATGGTGCCTCATGCCTGGCATCCCAGCACTCGGGAGGCAGAGACAGGAGAATTGCTGAGTTTGAGGCTTGCCTGGGTTACATAATGAGCTCAGGGCCAGCCTGAACTACAAAGCGAGACCCTGTCTCAAAAAAACAAACAAACAAAAAGTTTGAATATAAATTCTCAAAATAGTTTTCTATACTGAAAACATTAAAGAATGAAGTTACCTGGAAAAAAGGATAGTTTTCACAGCAGCAGCCACCTGTAAGAATACTATCAGCGTCACAGGTATACCCTTCAGGGTGGGAGCCAGGGGAGGCAACCAGAGCAGAGAAGTTTGCCTTGATAGGGCTCCTTCTGCAGAAAACCTCCAAGCCTCCCGAGTTCCCACGGAGAGCTGCAGAAGGTCCAGGGACAGGACTGCACTTCCACTAATAGCATGAACACTTAGGAGGCCTTCTACTTCTAGCTGAGTCCTACCTGCTGGGTCTTCAAGTCCCTGGGCTTGTTTCAGAAAACCCACAGCCACTCTTGCAAGTGACCCTGTAAATGTCCTAAGACCCAGAAGCTCTATTTCTGTAGCCAATCCTAAAGCAGCACTCCAAGGACAGCTCCTGTGAGAAGACTCAGTGTGAAGATGATGTCAAGGCCACGTGAAGAAAGCAGAATGGAAACCTGATTATGAACAGCACCTCGTATTCCTTCAGCTGTATTTCCAGGATCTCCTAAACTTTCCCTAAAGACCACTGATCTTCGCCACTGCTCCCACCCCCTCCACCTAACTCTCCACAGAAAACCAATAAAAACCAGATGTGCACCCAGAATGCAGATGAGATCTGCCATCAGTTCTGGTAAGCAAAGTGAGGCAGGAGATTAATGGAAGGCAGACTGGCTGGAGAAGCATGTATGACCTGTTAATTGCAAAATCCCATGATGCATATGCAAAACAATTCCCAAAGCCCTGCTTGAAGGCTCGGCCAGGAGCAGCACAGCAGCAAGAGGAGCATACTTACCCCACTCAGGGCTCAAAGGCATAGGCCTGACATCTGTACAGAGAAGGCACAAGGACCTGGAAGTTCCCTCCTGAACCCAAGGCTGCCGCTGCCCTCCCCAGAAAAGCAGTACCAACCCAATGTGCAGCCAGGGCTTTCCCACCTGCCATTATCCCTGCTGTGTCCTCCTGGGCTGGTCACTCTGCTCAGGCTCACGCTTGAATCTGTCCTGAGTTCTGCTCATCCCTCACAGCAATGATCACCATGTTCCCCATCTACCCTTAAACACTGCTAGCACCACCCAGCTATCAGTTCCAGAGACCATGTTCTTACCTGCGCTTAAGACTGTTGGTCTTTCTAATTCCAGCTTTGCAAGTGGGGGTGCAGTATCTCACTGCTGCTCCAGTTGGCACTTTGCTACCGACTAGCAATGCCAAGCATCTTATCATGTGCTTTTCAGTCACGTGTATGTGTTCTGTAAAATACAGTTGGCCTTTTGTGTCCTTGGGTCCCACTTTCGTAGATTCAATCAATCATGGAAAACATTTGATTAAAAAAGATGTATCTACTGAACACATACAGACTTCTCATCATTACTCCTTTCAAAATATAATTCAAACTGGGTGTGGTGGCTCACGCCTGCAAAGGCAGGAGGATTGCTGAGTTCAAGGCTTGCCTGGGCTACATAGTGAGCTCAGGGCCAGCCTGAACTACAAAGTGACACCCTGTCTCCAAAAAAAAAAAAAAAAAAAATATATATATATATATATATATATATATATATATATATATATATATAATTCAACAACTATTTACACAGCATTAGGTAGTATGAATAATCTGTAGATGATTTAAAGTATACAAGTGGAAGTTCCTAAGTTATACACAAATACAATTGTATATAAGGGATCTGACCACCTGCAACTTTGGAATTCACAGGAGGTACTGGAACAAATCCCCACAGATACCAAGGGGCGACTGCATCATTTTATTCTCTTACACACCACGAACAGGTCTGTCTGTGACTTGAGTCCCTTGAGAACAGGTTTCTCCAGGCCTGTCAAGTCCAGCTCCTGAGAGGACTACCCAGTAAATTACCACGGGAGATGCACCTCATGGTCGCCACAGACTCTGCCCTCAGCACTGCACCCAGCCCAGAGTGGGCCTCATATACACCGGGCACTGCTCAGCGTGTCACCAAAAATAATACAGACAATGGCCAAGCAGGGGCGGAGAGGGCAGCAGCCAGCCAGGCTTATCTCGGCTGCCCTGCACCAGGCCTAGATTCTGGGACCGCAGGAGACTCCAACAGAAGCTCCAGAAGGAGCCGCTTTGGGGGGTGGGGGTGGGGGTCATAAGCCCCAGCTGAGCCTCCTCTCTGGATCTAACACTTAGTGATCACTCAGCTCCCCATGAAGCAGCTCAGCTCAGCCCAGTTTCTGCTTCCTCTTCTGTGAAGCAGACGAAAGCCCACTCTTCGGAGCTTGTGGGAAGAGTACTGGATGCAAAGGCCCTGAATGAGGTCTGCAGCGATGCCAGTTACTGCCAGGCCCCTTCTTATTTCCCGTGACTGCATGACTTCCACGTGTGATGGGATCGTTGTATATCGTGCACTATTATTTATAACTACAAATCGCTCTCACTTTACATTCAATCTTCAAAGATGTTACTAAAAACTGCAAAATAGGGGAGAAAGGGAGAGACGGAAGAGGTGAAAGATGGAAAAGAGCAAAGTCTGAGGTGCTGGGTGTGTGCCCCTTCCTCCCCCGTGGAAGCTCCACAGCCGCGCCGCGTCGTGACCTGCGGGACGCTTCTGCACAAGGATCCGGGACGTGCCAAGGCGCCAGGAAAGGCAGGGCCAGGATGCTACGCATGCGCAACTTCCCTGTCCTTCCGGGGACACGGCTAAACCCGGAAGCAAGAAGTATAAGGTTTTAAAAGTAAGTAAATCAGTAAACCGAGAAGAACGGTTTTGGGGCCTTTCAGTAGGAAAACATTTCTTAAGGGAGAAAACAAAACAAGCACGGAGCTGGAAAATCAAGCTGCCATTAAATTACAAAGTGCTGCTCATTAAGAGTTAGTGCTATCAGAACCCAAAAATAAAAAGCCAAGCACCCCAAGTCTTCAAAAATGAGCAAAAAGGGCCGGAGGGTTAGCTCAGTGGTTCCGGCGCCTGCCTCGCAAGCTCAAGGACCTAAATTCGCACCCCAAGTCTTCAAAAATGAGCAAAAAGGGCCGGAGGGTTAGCTCAGTGGTTCCGGCGCCTGCCTCGCAAGCTCAAGGACCTAAATTCGATCCCCGGTAACCACATAGAATGCTGGGCGTGGAGACACGCCCACCAACAATCAACACCGCATACCACAATGCCGGACGTGGTGGCTCACGCCTGTCATCCCAGCACTCGGGAGGCAGAGATAGGATTGCTGAGTTCGCGGCGGCTTGCCTGGGCACCATAGTGAGCTCAGGGCCAGCCTGAACTACAAAGTGAGACCCTGTCTCCAAAAAGCAAAAAAAAAAAAAAAAGAGCAAAAGACTGGAATGGACACTTCTGCAGAGATAACACACAAAGGGTCAATAAGCACAGGAAACACTGAGTTTCCCTAGTCATCAAAACAATGCAAATTAAATAAGATACTACTGCACAGCCACTAGATTGGCGAAAACCAGCCCCATCAAATGGGGGACAAGGAGCAAGTGGAATTATCTTAAATTACTGACAGGAATATAAAATGAAATTACAGGGGACCCTTGATTTACAAAGTCTGTCGGTTCCCAAGGACAGGCTATAACGTAAGTTGGTTCTAAGTCAATACAGCTGAGGTTTGGATGTTTACCTGGGTACAGATAACAAGAGGCAGGTGAATCTTCCAATTACCTAATTAACCCAAATTGTCTGTATGTCAGGCCGGTCGTAACATAAGGGTCCACTAGACTCTAGAAAGCTCTTTGGAAGTGTCCTCAAATGTTAAACATACTTCTATCTTTCAAACCAGCAATTCCATTGCTAGGTACTGATTTACTTAAAAGAAATTAAAATATATATCCACAAAAAGCCTTCTAAGAATGCTCGACGCAGCCCTAGCCATAGAACCTCAAACTAGAAATAGCTGAAGTATTTATCAATAGGAAAGTAAACAAACTGTAGTGGTTTCCACACATTGGAATACTATGAACCAATAAAAAGACTCTTCAGTAAAAGAAATCAGACCCAAAAGAATGATATGATGTGTTACAAAAGCAAAGCAAACTATTATTGGGGGCTAGGGAGCAGGGCTAGGGACTGCTTGTGCGTGGAGGAAGAGTCAGGCGGGAAGGGCCAAGAAAAACCTTCTGAAGTGCTAAGGAAGTCCGACATATTTTTAAGGGTGTGGGTTACCTGAGTGATCCAGTTGTACACTTAAGATCCAGGTACTTCAGATGCAAATTACAACTGAAAAGCATGGTTTGCAGGCAGCTGCCAAGGGGTCTTTCTGACAGGCAAGTCAGCGGGCTGCTCCCCTCCAGCCTCAGAAGTTTTCATAACAAACCCTCAGTGGCTCGCCACTCCTCTCAGGCTCTGCAGCACGACTCCCACCACCCCTGCGACAGCCTCACCTAGAACGCACCTGTCTCTCTCCCGCCTCCTCTCCACGCTCACACCTCATCCCTCAGGAGGCTCTCCCAGAAGCCCCAGGTGGAGCTCCGTGCTGAAGCCCTCAACACTCGGGCTGGCTTCCATCATGGCACCTGGCACCTGCTCCCTGAGACTTGGCTTCCTACCGCCAGGACTGCATGAAGTCCTCAGCAGGGGAATAAAAAGCTTTCCTATCCAGGGCCTGAAGGTCTTGCTGGCATTCTCTGAGGCCAGACCCCGACCCTGCCCATCCTGCCCAGCCAGGCCATCCGGGCACAGGCAGACATTACAGTCCAACACCGTGTGCTCCACTCTCTCGCTGCTGAGACAGAATACCCGACACCCAAAGTTAACAGGGAAGAGGTCTATTTAGCTTACAGTTCATAGAAGTTTCAGTCCATAATCCACTGGCTCCAAGGCAGGGCTGGCAAACAGGCCTCACCCAGGACAGACATCATGGTGGGCACAAGCAGCAAAGGTAACGAGAGAGGCGGTTCACGGTGCCCACAGCGTACCAGTGGCAACAAGGGAGAGTTTAACAGCACCTTTCTGCCCTTTATCTTATCCAGACCACAGGGACTAGGGTGGTGCCAGACCAATAACTCACGTGTGGTGGTTTAATAATCACACACTCTTAACCCTGGCATCACACATTCCAGATTCTCCTTCCTCTGAGGAAGAAAGACCTACCTCATCTGCATGAGGCTTGGGCAGAACGTCCAGACCCAAACCATAACAACACGGTGTATGACTGGAAAGAACAGGAAGATTTCAAAGTGGTATTTTCCAGAAAGACATCGGCACTCACGGGTCTACTGCGGTATAAGTCAAATTAGCCAACTTAAGGCTTCGATCTGTATCCACGGACAGATGGGTGGGGAACGGAGGACCAGGCCCACCGATGCAGCGAGCTATTCAGTCGTAATGACAAAACCTGAGTCACTGGCAACACCATGACGGAGCTGGAGAACACAGCCAGGTCAGGAAGGCGAACCCTCATGTGGGAGCAACCACAACGGAGCCGAAGAGGCGGAGTGGAGCAGAACCCCCCATGGCCAGGGGTGGAGGGAAGATGAAGGTCAAAGGCTCAAAGCCTCCGTTAAACCAGGACAATGTTTCTATCTGCTTTAAGGTAGACTGCACACTGTCACGAATATAGTAAAGAATACTGTACACTTCAAAATCACTAAAAATTTTCAAACGTCCCTACCATAAAGACAAATGTTTGAAGTGATGACTAATTACCTTAGTTTATTCTATATCATATTAATAAATCATAGCACTTTGTACACCATAAAAATATACAGCAATAATTTTAAAATTTTAAAACGAAGAAAATTCTGTTACCCACCTTAATGTCCCTGTTTTTATTTGAATATGCTAAACATCTTTTTATTATCAAACTCAGTGATCTATATAACTTATGTTCCTTTAAAAAAGTAACAAGTCTCCAGCCATGGTGGTGCACACCTGTAATCCCAGCACTCAGGAGGCTGACGCCTGAGGACTGCTGTGAGTTCAAGGCCAGGCTGAACCACATAGCGAGATCCTGTCCCAAAACACAAAACCAAAACAAAAGTGACAATTTCAAATCTCCAATAGGTGCTTAAAATGTCTCTTTTATTTCACTCCCAAATTACTTTTCCTCTTAAAAATGAATCACGTTCTATCCACATTTCCATGTGCAGGAAGCATGCGGATGACAGGGCACTGGGCTGAACACTGGAGGGACCGGGTGGGTGGAAAGGAACACACCCTGCCTCTGAAATCGGCCTCCGTGGCAGGAGACCAGACCAGGGCCACCTGCCATCCCAGGGCAGCAAGGCCTCGAGAAGCAGACACACCTCTGCTGTGCATAACCAGGTAACTAGCTGAGAGGAGGAAAACTTAACTCAGGGCGAAATCCTAGTACAAAATTAAATCCGCCCATCTCAGTGCAGAGGTTTTCAGAGGCAGCATACAAGGAACTCTAAAAGGAAATGCAATTAGGGAGAGTCTTTTTAATAAATCTAATTCTGACTACCCCGCCCCAGGCGGCAACTTAGTTCTACTTAAGGACGGCTGTCTTGCAAAAGTCATTACGTAAATTATAAGGTTTGGGGGAAGAGGCAGCAAACGACAGGCCACCTAAAAGAAGGGACGGGATGGCAGCAACACTCACTCTAGTACACAGGGATGCCCATTACCGCTCGCACCCAACAGCTGAGCCTTCTGGTCTCCCACCCTCCCTCGCCATCCTCTGAGCCGCTTCTGCCAAGCCAACCTGACCATCAGAAGACAGTCCACAGAAATGAACTGGCCAGCAGGGGACAAGAATACATTTTCCATCGCTTCTCGGCCTTTTGGCTAAGATCAAGAATACATTTTCCAAATGACCTATTCCCATTTGTTGCTGCTAGAAATTGAAGCACATATCCAGGGTTTTTTTTTTAATTGCTAAGGACAAGAAGCAAGTCATTCTGAGTCTAAGAACAAAGACACCAAACGGAGAGGTGTTTTTTTCCCCAGTATTGGGTACTGAACCTTAAACCTTTGCAATGACCTAGATCCACAGCCTTTTTATTTTTTGAGACAGTCACCAAGTTGCCCAGGTTGGCCTCAGTTAGAATCTTCCTGCTTCAGCCTCCCAGTCAGCAAAGATTGTAGGGATGTGCCAGTACGCCTCATGAGAAGCCATTAGCATAAGAAATCATGCCCCATGTACTAAGGCCTCCTGACCCATCTCTCTGGCTCCGGGCTCTTCTATCACTCCACTGCCCGAGCTTGCACCCCGGTAATGTGGGATACTGTGGATCAGGCAGGAGACAGGCTCGCCCTGCTCTCTACCTCTGCCTGGCCAGAAAGGTTCAGGGAGCAGGGGCTTGGTAGGGGCACCCGCTTCCCTCCCATAGCACATGGATTCTGAAGAAGCTGATGAGGCTGAGCCCTAACGACACAATTCTTGTTCCCAAAAAGTCACCTGAGCGCCAAGGAAACCTCTGAGAGCGGATGGGCCAGGCACTGGTCCAGGAGACAGAGGTACAGTCTAGGCTGTGTGGCATTTTACTCCAAACGCTTCTTTTTAACTCACTTTTTCCGCAGATTCCACTTTCTAAAAATTTTTGCATTAAGTTTGTGTATGCCACCTGCAGTTTCAAAACTGGAACACTAGGCACCAGAGTGTCAAAGCCTCAGCTCTGCGGTGAGGCGTTATGAACGTGATCTCTCTATGCTGAGACTCCTCCGTGACCCACAATTAAGAGCTGCCAGGAGTGCCAGACAGCGAAGTGCGTCCACTCAGGGTCCAAGCGTGGAAACTGGAGTTAACTACAGAAGCAGGACCCAAAGAAGCGGGACCCCAAGCTCAAGCTAAGAGACAGGCAGCGGGCGTCCAGGGAAAGGTCCGTCCCTCTGTTGGTCCAAGGACCTGGAAGCCGAGAAGGCGGCCTGGAGAAGGAAGCTTGTGAGTGTAACTCCGAAGGCAGAGGATAAATTACGGCTGACTGAACCTGTCGCAGTCACCCGAAGCTGCGCTATTCCCTCCCACCGGTGGTTCCCCCTGTAAGACACAAGGAAACTTCCTTCACATCCCGACCCTTGACAACACCGTCGCCAAGTAAGAACAAGAGAAACTGTCTACTTCAACGAGGAGAAACCTGACGCTCCGCCCGGCCAGCCCAAACCGACCCAACCAAAGAGCTGGAGGCCTCCCAGCTCTCTGGGATTCGAACCTCCCGCCAGCGCGCAGTCGCTGGAGCGCACGAGGACGCCACCCGTTGCCCTGGAAACGGCCGGACGCTGGGCGCACAGCGCCCCCCTCGCGGGCTCTCCCGACAGCTCCCTCTTTCTTTCCCTCCCCCCACCTCTGGCGGCGGGATATACTCGGCGACGCAACGTGCTGGCGCAGGAGACCCTGCGTGCGCTCTCCGCCCGGACCGTGGATCCCTCCGCCGCCCGCGGCCTGAGCGCGGCACCCGACTCCACGCTCAGAGTGGCTGCCCGCGCCGCGCCCCACCCCCACCCTCCTCACCCCAACCCCCAGCCCCGCTCACCTGCAGCCCGCGTCTCCATGGCAACCCCCACACCGCGGAGGAAAAAAAGGCTCGGGCTCTTCCGGGCCCCCTCCCGTACCGACCGAGAAGGCAGGGCGGCCTCCTAACGCTTCACTTTTTATTTTTATTTTTTTAAGAAAAGACCCGGCGAGGTTATGGCGAATCTGCGGCATTCAACATGGCGGATGGAGTCTTCGCCCTCCTCCCCACGGGGCTCCGACGCCTGCGTCTCGACGTCAGTTGCGCGCGGGTGGGGGGCGTCCCCCAGCGCCGAAGCCAGCAATGCGCCTGCGCGCGTTCGGCGCCTCGGCTGTGCGTCGATCCCGAAGTTCCGCGGTTCCGCGCTTTGAGCCACGCCCAGGACGCGGCGCTCTGCGGGCGGCCCGCGGTCCTAGGGCCGGAGTCTTCCTGGTTGTGCCTGGCACCTGCCGGCCCGCCTCGGAACTGCCGGATGGGGGGCCGCCGGCCTGGCCTAAAAAACTGGCCTTGGGTTCTGTGTCCCAGGGCTGTGTTTGACTAACGCGGAGCAGCGATTGTCCGGATCTCGGTTTATTGACTCGCCACGGGAGTGGTTAGTGTGCGCCCTGCAAACGGGCTTCAATGTTTTCCCCAGAGCGGGGTGCTTTCTGCTGGGGTGTCCAGCTAGGTTTTAAGATGCAGATAGGATTAGACAGTCTGGAGTTACACGTGACAAAGGGGCCCGCATCTCTTTCTGTGTTTTCGTCTTGCAGGTCTCAGTTGATTGTGAGCACACCCTGCTTTTCCGCGCAGCCCCGTGGGGCTGAAATTTAGTGACTTTTTTCGTTTTCTGATGTTAGGTAGCCTCAAACTCGCTTCAGTCAAAGGCACAGATAACATCTCCAACGGCCCCTCCACATCTAAAGTTATCCTCCTACGTCCCTTCACTTCCACGTAGTAGCTATTCCTGACATTACTTTATCCTACTCGCTTACCTGTGTATGTTGGTGACCGACCCCTTTTGCCGCAGAAACTAGAATTAAGCCTGACAGTTAAAGGATAAACTATTGATAACAAATAACTTTTTTAAATTTATGATAAAAAGTCATCTTTTAAAAAACTTATTTGTAGTTTTTAAAATTATGGGGACATGACAAAAATAATATAAAGGCAGACTTCAAGTGGTTGAAGGTTGAAATTTACTGATTTGTTTTTACAGTTGCCTTGAAATGTTAGGCTTTGCCTGTTCTAAGGCTTTTCCTGAAATAACCACTCCTGCCTCACTGGTTTAATTTGATACTCAAAGGCCCTGAGGCTCAGGGCTTCCTCCTGCAACTCAAGGTCGTCCTTGCCTGGCTTCTGCCCCAAATCCAGGAGCACTTAAGCACTTTGCCCAGCCCTCTTCCTGCTGGACCCGCAGTCTGTGTGCGCCTTACTTGTCTTCGTTTCCCAAGTCCTGTTGTTTAGTAATATTGAATGGATACATTTAATTCACTGTCACTTTTTTTTTTTAAGTCGTAAAACACCCCTAGCCAATGAGCTTCAGAGGGACTCATCCAATTTCTCAGGATCCTTAATCCTGTTCGTAGGAAATAAATCGTTAGAAAACATTGGATTTATCAGATTTTTAAAATGCATTGCGTTCAGAAGTCTCTTTTACCCTTCATTTCATCCTCACAATCTGGGATTTAGCTTGCACAGAGGAGAAAAGGCAACATTCAGAGGTTTTTATGGCTGTCTGATACCAATCAGCAAGACACCCAAGAGTGGCACTTCGGTCCTCTACTTTCCCCTTTTACCACATCACTTTCTGAAACATGCCTGGAGTATTATAGGTAGAAAAGCCAGCTAGACATCTGTAGGCAGGTAGATAGGACTGGCCCTTGAAAGACTTGCAAAAAAGAGGATCCTTCTGAAGGTCAACACCATCAATGAGAAACTACACTACAGGCCTCATTCTCCACCCAGGGCTGGAAGGTCAAGGTCTGGATCCAGCTCGTCCCTGGAAGACAGTCATTACAAAGTCCCCAGACAATGGGCAGGACCTTGAACCACCTGGAGGAGTCTCCGGACAAGTAAGACCCTCTAAGGCTTGATTTCTCATTGGACCTATTCAATCAAAAGGTTGCTGAAGTAGCTATGCTTGTCATTTACCCATTGATTAGTCACAGTTTGCCCATTTCTTTAAAATCTTATTGGTAGCCCCCTCCCTATTTCAGACCCGCCTCACCTCGTGGCTTTGCTCCATAAAAGCCCTCTAAAAAGTGAGGTAGAGGGGTTACCCACTTTCCGGGCCCCTCTTCTGTCTCTCTTAAGGCAGAAGCTTTCTCTCTCAATAAAATTTCCTACTCAAACCTCCGTCGTTCCTAAAATTCATTCTTTGATTTTTAGAGAACATGAACTCGCGTTTCAGGTGGGGAGTTAGGCCTTAACTCTCCTGCGTCAGGAGTACCCACCAAGGCTCTGAAAAAGCCAGTCCTGCAAAATCATAAAGTTCCTGCTGTGCTCCCCCTGCACCCAACACCACCAGATAAATTGGAGGGGGTGCACACCAGAATCTTCAGTTTGAAAATGAGCTCCTCAAAAAGCTGCATTGAAGAGCTTTTCCCTCTAGAACTATAAATATTTACAATAATCACGATTTTACCATGCATTGAGTTGTCAGGAAATTAGACTTGTTCTGGATTGCTGACAATATTGGTTTTGTGCTGGGTTGCCTTTCCTACAGCAGCATGTTATTTATTGATTAGCAGATGGATTGATTGCTCTTGGATGTCGTGACCAAAATGAATGTTGGAAATGAAGCAATTTTGTCTCAAAAGCCAGTTACTTGAGAATCTTAAAGCCAGGTTAGAAGACGTTGTGGACTGTGAGTGATGGTCCTGGGTTAATTATTTGGATAGCTACCATTTCCTCCATTACTCCTTCCTTTTATCCACTTCTTTCAAAGTTACTGTTATTACTGGAAATTGTCCCTCGCCGCAGGCAGGTGGAGATGACTGAAAAGGTGTCTTTGTGTGGAAGCCTAGGCCTGGACGAGGAGAGAAAAGTCCATACAGGCTCATCCATCAACTTGCTTTGTGCTTGAACACTTTTCTTCTTTCCACTTGACAGTATTTTAAAATGTCTTCAAAGAATGAGGAAGTACTAGTGGAATTAAGTGTAAATCACTCCAAATTATATAATCAATGGCATCCTGCTTTATGATGGCTCCTACAAGAGATCAGCTTCCAGGCTGAACCACTGAAGTCAGTCAGCTTTGTAAAGCTAACACACAAGTGAACTTGTGTCAGTTTATGGACATAACGTTTAGATATTTAAGAAATACAGTTAATTTGCATAATTGAGTATAGTTGTATAATTATATAATTATATGATAAATGCATTTATATGAAAACTAAAAATCTGTAAGATGTTATCTTTTTTTTTTTTTTTTTTTTTTTGAGCCAGGGTCTTGCTTTGTAGTTCAGGCTGGCCCTGAGCTCATTATGTAGCCCAGGCAACCCTGGAACTAAGCAATCCTCCTCCCTCTCCCTTCCAAATGCTGGGATAAAAGGCGTGAGCCACCATACTTTACATTGTGGTAGGTGGTACGGATTGCTGGTGGACTGAGTCACCGCACCCAGTATTGTTGTATGTGGTTACCAGGATCAAACTCAGGGCCTTGTGCTTGCTAGGCAGGCACTGGAACCACTGAGCTAAATCTCAAGCCCTGTAAGATGTTATCTTGAAAGCTGAGAGGTTAAACTACCTGGCCTTTCCAATTATATTGAAATGCATAATAAAATTCCTCATAAACAGGCACAATGTCATGTACCCAGTCTTAATATTCATGGGTGTGAAGACAGCAAGGACTTGCTCCTAAATCCTTTTGGCAGAGGGGTTGAGCTTAGCCAGAGGAGACACCTTTTCAGTCAGCATGAAGGTATCTGCATTCTAGCTAAGAGGCTGTCAACCAGGGGTGCAAAGGCTATAATTTTAATGCCTCTGAGAAGAAGTTAATCTTTCTCCTTGTGGGTCCAATAAGTGCAATCTGGTAAAAAATGGAAATAAAGAAATTGGTCAGATCAATGGTGATTCTGCTTACTAATAGGCTTAAGTATGGGTAAAATAAAAACTTACCTTTTGAAGCATTTAGAAAAAGTTACATTATACCTGTTGTGTCAACATGTGTAATATGTGTAGATGCTTAAGATTTGTACTGTTTTAATTTTTGACTCACCAGTTGTGTTTAAATAAGTATAGGTGGAAGGGACTAGATTTGTAACTTTTACAAAATGCTTTTAAGAGTAACTAGGCCATGAAACACGAAGACAGAAGGTGGTCCTACGTCCTAGCAGCTAGGGCGGGAAGAGAAGACCTCTCAGCCTACAGAGGAGAAGGCCCGTGGCTGGGACCCAGTGAACAGTGAAGGAGGGGGAAGTGGATAGAGGAGGGACAGACTTGGGAGCGAACCCAGGGAATGAGGAAAGGCAAAATGCATGTTAAACGCTTACAGTGTAAAGAAGGGGGAAAAATTTGATGGTAAAAACAAAAAACTAGAAACAAAGCTTATGTATATAAGGGGTGGGGTTGTAGGGAGGGAAGGGGAATGGGAAAATATGAGAATTAAGATACATCCAGGTACAAGTTCTCAATGTTGAATGTGATCAAAATGTATACCTAAAATGTACCGATAAACTCAATGAGAGGGAAAAATAAGCATTTACATTGTAGTTATTTATAAGTAGCACTGTAATATGAGGACAGAGAAAATAAAACGTGAACAAAATCTGGTCATCTGGTGTCTGTGACTGTTGGGCCAGTAGCCAGCCAGCTCTCTCTATGTGAAATTTCGGTGCAGCTGTTGGAGAAGTGGACGTCGGCACAGGTGCTGGTGTGGGGTGTGGTCCACGCTGCGTCACTGAGGGAAGACAGCAGGTTACAGAACAGCATATGGAGCGTGCTGCCATCTGAGAATATTTTTATAGCAACTCCATGAACATGATTATAGATGCACAGAGAATCTCTGAAAATAGGGACAGAAACTTGTTCGAGTGGACAGCTTTCAGACAGTATCTGGGCTGGAGATCTACCTCCCAGGAAGACTTGATTTTCATTGAGCATCCACTGGACGTGCTTGAATGTTTTACTACATGCATATACCGCCTCTTCAAGGAAGACAAGGGATTTCTAGGCCGTCTCTGGGTTCTGGACCTGGTTCTCTTGCTCAACAGCTACCAGGCTTTGGAAGGTCACTTGTTTGCACTGTGCTTTCCACCCTGGACGTGAAGATGTTGGACCCACTGTCAGGGAGCTGCGAGAGAGAAGAGTCGCAGCAGTAATTCATGAAGTGCAGTTGAGTGTTGGTGGTGGAATGAGTAGTTTCAGTGCATTTGAGTCCAAAGATGCTCATGACTGGCAGGGGCAAGAGCGAGGGAGAGCATACCAGATGGGTTCTGCGCTGGGCTGCTGTAAGGCTTCTCAGTGACTCTGGACTTCAGCCTCTTGAGAGTTCACCACCTAGCTATTCCCAGCCGATGCAGCTCCATAGGTGACCCCAGCCAGTTTGTGTGATGCAGGACAGCCGGCTGAGCTGACGAACATGGTGACTGAAGCCACTAGATAAGAACGTGGTTTGGTGGGCAGAAATAAATAACTTGACCTTGTGAAAGCTAGAAATGCAGTTTCAGGGAGCCCCTGTGTCAACAGTGCAGTTTGCTTCTCCAGAAGCAAAAGGGAAGCAAAATGGACAGACCTTTGGGTGGACTCCAAGCTCTTCTTCAAGAATGTTTACTGAAGCAAAAATGAGAAACTTGACTGAGGTCTTAAGAGTAGTCAGAATTTAGGTCAGAGGGAGCAGGCCAAGGGCCCTTTTCAAAGAAAGAGGCAGCAGGAGCAAACAACGCCTTGAAGGTCAGTCTCCCTGACAGGAGCCACTGACAGTGGCACCCAGGAAGCAAGGATTTTCGATAAGAATCTCAAATTCAAGCTCTCTGTTCCACTTGGTTTACCGTGCAACTCTCAGACCACACGCACTATTGAGAGCCCTGAAAACATGACACTTGCTCTAGCTGCTGCCAAAGTGCTGGGAATGGAATAGAGCGAGATAGGCAGTCATGACGCACGGACCGGGCGCCTGGCTGGGCCCAACCCTGGCTGTCACAGCGCCTTCACGCTGACCTGTACGTGACTGAGGAGCCTCCTCCTAAGCATGAGGGACGAGCGGAGGCAAGGGACTTTTCCAAAGTCATGCAGACCATAGTAAGCCTGGACTGCATACAGGCTAGGCTTTTCTGCTGCCCTCTTTGCCACCCAGGGACAGATGCTGCAGTACAGCTAAGTGGGCAGATGGCATTTTCTAGCCATGCGCCCATGGAAGCAATGGAAAGGTGGAGAGGAGAGGAGCAGCCCTGAGCACGGTTAGTGGGACGGTGACAAGATAATCAGCAGAACAGAGGCCTGATGTGAACAGGCGACGCTGGACCCCATGACCTGGCCTGTGGCTTTGCTGTGAGATGCCACACTGTACTCACTCTGCTGGCCCTGCCATGTGCCCAAGGATCCTGATGAACACAGGTCGGTACCCTTTGAGCATCTCAGGCCCATGAGAAGTGCTTGGCTGCTTTTCCTCCATCAAGTTCAAGTGCCACGGCAGTGTCCTGGGCCTTCTGCTCAGTCTCCATCACTGAGGATGGAGAGAAGGGAGGGACCTCCTGTCTTAAGAGAATTCTCATACGTGCTTTCCCACCAAGGAGCTCACAGGTTGGTGGAAGAGGCAGACATAGGATGGAAGAAAAGAATATTCTGATCCTTGTGACTATGTATATTATACACACACACATTTCATCTCAAACCAGACGAGCTGCCTTTCACTTGACATCTCACCATTTCTCAAAAAATCCCAGGCCTTGGTATCACGTTGAGCCTCTGCACACATCTAGAATATTTCTTCTACCTGGTGGACTTCTTACACCCTTCTAACTCCAACCAAATGCTCCATGCTCTTGATGCCCTTACCTCTCGGGTAGTTTAGTGGCTTCCTCACTCCACCCCTTTTCTTTACTCTTCCATACTACACCACTCCTGTTAATATGTCTGTCTTTCCTGTGAAACAGGGGGCTCCTGTGGGCCAGCAGCAAAGACCAGTTTGATTCTCAATTCTCTCTTCTCTCTTCCCAGATGACCTGAGCCCACATGACTGGAGAAGTTGGTGGAGAACTCACGATTCAGTGTAAAGAAATGAAACAACTGTCAGCGTGTTAACAGAATAACATATGGGAGGAATCCACTCTGAAAAAGGGCTGGCTTGCTCATTCATTCCTTATGCATCTGTGGAGTGCCTGGCAGGCGCCAGCAGCACACAAGTGTCCCCACAGCATCTGTCCTCCTGCAATCCCCAGCCCAGAAGCGGCAATGGTGCCTATGAAGATGAGCAGGACATGAACCACGACGCTTGAGCAAGGGGGCACCCTAGGATGAAGAGCTGGGGAAGACAGCGCCGTGAGACACGGGGCTCTGGGGAGTCCAGAGGGCAAGGAACACCGTGGACAGAGCATAAAGGCAGACATGGTACACGAGGAAGGCAAGAGCATAACACACAGAGATAGCACTGATGCGTCCAGAGCAAGCACCCACGGCCGGCACTGTGCCAGTGGCTCTTGTGAGCTGTCACCTGCAGCCACAGCCAAGAGCAATGAGGACTTCTAGGTATTCTGTCCCCAGCCAGTCCTCTCAGGACCAGCAGTTTACGCTGTTAAGATAGCTGCTTGGATACTGTAATACACCACAACTGGCCCAAAAGACAAACACTTCTGGCACATGCTACCTCATGCACTTCACCTCACAGAGGAGGAAGAACGTGTGACAAGAGGCACTGGCTCAAGACTGCTTGTCAAGATGAGCATTGAGTGGCCACAGGAGCGAGGTGCCTGGGAATAAAGCCTCAGGGGTCACCATCCCTGACCACAAGGGCCTTCAACCTATGTCCCCAAATCCATGTGCTGAACCCTGAGGCCGTCCTGCCTGAGAATGGAACCAAATTGGGAGAAAAGACTGAAAAGTAATGTAAGTAAAACAAGGTCACGTGTGTGGACCCCCCAGATGACTGTCATGCTTTCTTCTGTTTGTTTGGTTTTTTTCATTTGTTTGTTTTAGTTTTGAGACAGCATCTCATATGTAGTTCAGATGGGCCTTGAACTCACTGTATAGACCAGGCTGGCCTCAAACTCACGGCAGTCCTCTGACCACAGCCTCCCACCCACTGGGATTACAGGTATGCAGCTCCATGCTAGGTTAACTGTCTTTTAAGAGGAGTTTGGGACTGTTAGAGAAAAAAACTATATGTGTAAGAAACAGAGCTATGCTCAACAAACCTGGAGAGACTGCTTTGGGATGAGAGACCAGACCAGTAGCTCTCATACGGGCTGGGCGGTTTCTTGTGGAGTCATGCGGAGGGGAAGCTCAGGGAGAGGCTGCGGCTCCCTGCCCAGAACAAGGCTTGAGAGAGCACGAGCAGTAGCTGTGCCATAATGAAAGCTGGGGAAGTGCAGGAAGCAGGGGCCGCTGTCAGCAGCAGGACTGATAGGGTTATGAGTGGACAAAGTGCAGCTGTGCTGGGAGGGGCAGTTTGGCAGGTCTCTGATCAGGGTGGCAGTGGTCAGATTCATTCATTCTACATTCTGTGATTAGATAAAATAGACAACATACCTCTTAACTACTTCCTGCTGATGAAGGTCAGCAACTGCAGACTGATCGTGTTTTGACTGGACTGGAGAAGAAAAACCATATGGCTGTGGTCTTAGCAATTGCCTGTGAAATGGGCACAATCCTGTTGGTGAGAAATCTTTGAAAAGGATTGATTAGGCATGGCAATATAAACAGGCAAGTAGAAAGAGAAAGACAAGCACTATAAAGGGAAGAATTTAAGATAGGATAGTGGACTTCCATGAATCCCATGAACCTTCCGCATAAGGGAAAGGCTGAGGCTTGAGCCTAAAAGTTTATCACCATGAATAACTTTGGCCTGCAAGTCACTGACATGCAGACATATCATTCAGTTTTGCATCTTGGAAGACCTGTACACTTGGGAAACATAAGTCATGAAGTCATCAAAAGTGAGTGTCACAAACCAGGTTGGAACCGTCCAAGGAGGCGGCTCTGTCTTGTCTTGTCACTGAACACAGTCTAGGTGTCCCTGTTAGTCACGTAGAAAAAGCTCCTGTCCAGTACCAATTCAGCAGTGAGACTTAAAGCTTTTGTCTAAAAGTGCCAATTAGATCAAAGAGGACAGCTGGGACCTGGAAAGGAGTGACTGATGATCTTAGAGTTGGGGGCACAGCCACTCTAGTCTTTTTTGAGCAGCAAGAAGCTTTTAAAGGAGCAGCCTGGGCTCCACCAAACCAAGAAGCAAATGTATGTATTTCTTTCTATAAACTTTCTATATTTCTTTCTATGAAATGAATCCTCCACGAACTTTTCTTGACATCCTTGAGCCTTCAGTTTTGCCACTATCTAGGGCAAAAACTTATCAGACAAAATCATCTCACATCAAAATATATCTTTATTTTTAAAGCTTTCTCCATTTTATCTAGTTCCTACTTAGTATAGTTTTTTCATAACAAATTTAGCTGTTGCCATTTGATTTTTTAAAATGTCTTTCTTTTCCTGTAAAATTTGACTGGTTGCCAATTAACTTTCAAGTAACCTTGAATAGTGAAAATAATCTTAGTACTCTCTGCTAAATAATTTTAGTACCCTCTGCTAAAAGAAGAGAAAGTCTGGGCTGGGGATTTAGCTCAGTGGTTACGGCATCTGCCCTTCAAGCGCAAAGTCCCAACTTCGATCCTCAGTAACTGCATACCATGATGCCAGGCATGGTAACTCACCCACCAGCAATCAGTATCACACACCATAATGCAAAGCACGATGGCTCACCCTTGTAATCCCAGTACTTGGAAGGCAGAGGCAGGAGAATTGCAGTGAGTTTGAGTCTTACCTGGGCTCCATAATAAGGTCAGAGCCAGCTCTCCCAGAGATTAGGCAGGTGTAGATATTTGGGAGCTAACAGTAACTGACATTATTTGCCAGAAATTGAAATTTGGGGAGCCCATACTCACAGAGTGGCTGGGAGTCTGTAGCCTTCCTTGTGTTGGGGCCTTCTGCAGACCAGACAGGATCTGGAGATTCTTTTGTGGATGTGGTCTGGCCATGTCAGGGAGTGTTTTTCTGGGAGACTGGGCCATTGGCCCCACTCCAATGTCTGCAAAAGTCCAACATACAGCCCAGCCCTGCAAGACCTCCACACATCCTGGGCACACCTGGGAGAAGGTAAGGGCTGATTTTACTAGTCATGCTCTAGATGATGAAGTGACCAGTGTAGTATAAAAAACAGCACATGACTGGGCCGGAGGGTTAGCTCAGTGGTTCCGGCGCCTGCCTCGCAAGCGCAAGGTCCTAAATTCGTAACCACATATAATGCTGGGCGTGGAGACACGCCCATCAACAATCAACGCCGCATACCACAATGCCGGAAGTGGTGGCTCACGCCTGTCATCCCAGCACTCGGGAGGCAGAGACAGGAGGATTGCTGAGTTTGCGGCAGCTCGCCTGGGCTACATAGTGAGCTCAGGGCCAGCCTGAACTACAACGTGAGACCCTGTCTCAAAAAGCAAAAAAAAAAAAAAAAAAAAAAAACAGCACATGACTTTCTGGAAGTCAGGAGGAAAAGGGGGAGAAAGACAGAGAAAGCATTAGGAAGAGGGGGGTGGATATTGGAGAATTCTCCTCAAGCCCTCATCTATGGGCCACCAAATGTTTGGAAAAAGGAAAAGAAGAAACAAAGGTACGAGCTTAACGAGACAGGTTTATTGCAGAACAAACCTGCAAGGGACCTCTTGACATTAGAGAGCAGACCAGCTGCTTTCATACAGGCTATGGAGTCTTTTGTAGCAGGGTCCCTGGGGAGGGGAAGCTCAGTGAGAAGGAGTTCTGGCTCCCTGCCAGGAACAAGGCTTGAGAGAGCACAAGCAGCAATGGCTGTCCAAGGACGAGGCTTGGGAAAGTGCGGGCTACCGCAGCTGCTATCCCTAGCGGGGCTGCTAGTGTTATGAGTCCCCAGGTGCAGCTGTGCTGGGAGGGGGGCAGATTAGAGGGGTCTCTGATTAGGAAAGTGGTGGTCAGACTCCTGAAAGGACAGAGGCCTGTATGAAGGAAAGACCTTCTGGGTACACAGAAGGCACCATCTACAAGCCAAAAGGAGAGGACTCAGAATAAATCCAACCTAGCTGACACCTTGACCTTGTATTCCTCCAGAACTGTGAGGCAATAAATGTCTAGTTAGGCCATGGGGCCCACGGCATTTATTTATGGAAAATTACCACTCAAACCCGAGAAACAGATGTGAATACTGTTCCTGAGGTTCCAGGCTAACAGGGATTCTGAACTAGGTAACTAACTGGTCAGGCCTCGGCAGGCAGCATTACATTGTCCATTCCCCACAGAGCGCCTCAGACCTGGCTCTTTTCACACTGCAGGACAGCTCAGCCCCTTGGTGGTCAGCCCCCAAGAGAAGCAGATGACACCTCCACCTCGACCACTGAAGAAGAGGTGCTCTTTGTTCTTTTTGTTTGACGGTACCGGGGATCAAACTCAGGCCCCTGTGCATCCAAGGTTGGCGTGCTACTGCTTGAGCTAAGTCCTCAGCCCCTTGTTATTTTTTTTTAAATTTCTTTTTGAGATGGGGTCTCGCTTTTTAGTTCAGGCTGGCCCTGAGCTCACTATGTAGCCCAGGCAAGCCTTAAACTCAGCAATCCTCCTGCCTCTGTCTCTCAAGTGCTGGGATGACAGGCGTGAGCCACCACACCCTGCACTGCGGTATGTGGTATTGATGGCTGGTGGGTGTGAGTCACCACTCCCAGCATTGCATGTGGTTACCGGGATCGAACTCAGGACCTTGTGCTTGCGAGGCAGGCGCAGGAACCACTGAGCTAAATCTCCAGCCCCTTGCTGTTATTTTTTTAAGAACGCAATTCTCATCGAAAGGATTAAAGGAATCAAAGGGCGACAGTGCCTTACTCAGTGGCCTCTTCCTACCCTAGGACGGCAAGAGCAAAGCTGGGAGCTGCATCCGGGTCCAGCACAGGACAGCGCTGCGGCGGAGGTGTCTGCAGGAAGACGCTCTACTGATCCTTTGCAGCCCATGCTTTGCTCTCTTCCCAGCTTTCCGGTCTCTTGCCAGCCTCCCTTGGCTGAGCTTAGACCGAGGACAGCCCTCGGCGGCTCCTTCACCGTTCTGGGCAGGAGGGAGGAACATGACCAGGATACTATACCTTGGGGATCAGGCATCCCCTGACCTAACGCTCAAGTAACAGCCCCAGTGCAGATTTCAACCTGTTATAGAAGTAGCCAGACAGGAATAAAAATGATTTTGAAAAAAATAAAAGAGTATGTATATGGGGGTGGGGAGGGGGTGGGTGGGCAGGGATGCGGGTAAAAATGAGAATTGATCTGTGTCACATATTGGTACAAATTCCCCAATGTTTTGTGTGATTGTGAGCTGTGTGTATAATGTATCAATAAAGTTTACTGAATAATGCAAAGAAAGAAAGAAAAAAAAAGAAGTAGCCAGCCACACCCCCATCAGAAGCACAATTGCCAATGTCCCACAGGACCTGGCTGGGACAGAAATGGTGCCCTAGCTGAGAGAGAGTGGGCAGCCTTGCAAAGGGGCCGTGCAGACCTCAGTCATCAGCAGTTATTTAAAAAGGGAGTCTCACCTAAGAGGTGTGACCACGCTGTTCACGTAGACAAAGGCCTGCAGGACATTTACACACTTAACATTTCCCGTCTGACCTTGTTTAGTGCCATTCACAGGAGTCGGGATGGTCGCTGGTGGTTCTGGCCGGGTGCCAAATCTTCTGCAGACTTCAGTGAGTCAGGCTACTGTCCCCAAAATAAACGTGTCCTGCATCTTTGGCCACTACAACCCTGCCTCCCCCTAGGGGTGGGGAAAGCTGCCCTCGAGACTCTTGGGTAAGCATCTTGAGAATGCCCACTCTCAAGTGAGCTCCAGACCCAGTCAAAGGAAAGCAGAAAGAAGGACAGTAACACGAGGCCCACTGGAGGGGCCGTTCACAACACGTACAGCATAGCCGCCGGCTCATGGGGAAAAAAATTCCTCTGCTGCTGTGCCCAGCATCGCCCCTTTAATTTCGAGGTCCGAGGAAGGAGGTCCTATGGGGGTTCTCTACCACTAGGTACCCAGCACAGGGGCTCCAAGCACTTGCTGTTTTCTAAACCATGCCAGTCTGTGTGGGTTGAATGGCAGGAAAACCAACCTATCATAGCAGGCCTGCGACTTCCTTGTTTTCTCACTCATCACCCCTTGTCCCAGAAACCTGCTTAGTCCCACCGGAGGTTTTGTTTTGATTTATATTTTGAGACAGAGTCTTGCTACGTACGTAGTCCACGCTGACCTAGCCACGATATCTGCTGCTCGGGTCACCCAGCACAGGCCTGAGGTCCTCACAGGGATGGCTGTCCGTGCTGAGGCAGAGACAGAATCGCTGGGCCCCGCGGGAGTTCACGCCACACTTCCGGGCAAGAGCCTCCTCCCTTCCCCACCTGGTGCCCACAAGGTCCTCCGCATCCTGGGCGCCCCTGCCCATGCTGGTCACCAGCTCACACCCTGTCCCAGTTACTTCCCTGCAGGCTCCTTGAAGGACTCACATGCTCCTTTCTGGAGAACAGTCACTTGTTTATTCTTTCCCCTGTTCCTCCTCTGGCTAATATTTCTTCCTGCCTGGGTCTCTGAAAGCTACTCAATTAGACCAGGTGGGCTGAGGCTAGTGTCCCGCAGGTTTGCTGGGCACACTCTGCTTCCCGTTCCACAGACTGCAGTAAAGCCGCTTAATGAAAACAGAAACTCAAAACTGAAAACTCCCTCAGGGCACAAGTTCAAGTGCCTGGCAAAGAATGGGCCTTCCATAAATTCTGAATGAATCAAGAGACAGTAGTTAAAACAGTGGGGGCAAAGCGATAAGCCTTTTTTGAGATGCTAATTAAGTCACCTTGGCCTGTGTCCCCGATAGCTCTCTCCGATGCCCACCCTGTGGGGAGAGAAGCAGGCCCGTTCTCAGGCAGAGGAAAGGGCCCGGGTATTGCATGGTTCCATGTCTTCCCTGTGCCAACTATCTCTCTCTCTCTGTCCACCCAGTCTCCCTAACCTCCTCCAACGGAAGTGTCCTTGTTTGGGACTTCCACAGACTACGAAGTATAAAATCAAATTTTAAAATACTACAAATAATTTTTTTTTTTTTTGAGACAGGGTTTCACTTTGTAGTTCAGGCTGGCCCTGAGCTCACTATGGTGCCCAGGCAAGCCTCGAACTCAGCAATCCTGCCTCTGCCTCCCGAGTGCTGGGACTACAGGCGTGAGCCACCACGCCCAGCACTGTGGAATCTGGTATTGATGGCTGGTGGGTGTGAGTCACCACGCCCAACATTGTATGTGGTTACGGAGATCAACTCAGGACCCTGCACTTGCGAGGCAGTCGCCAGAACCACTGAGCCAAATCTCCGGCCCACAAATAAAAATTTTTAAAGCACTGCTTATTTTACAAGTTCTAAAACACAAGTCAAGCCAATCTTATAATTCCTAAATGCATATAGTTGTACTTGTTGTTAGAACTAATAAACTAGGATCATAAGCTATCCATCAGCATCGGGGATCTGCAATGTTTTTCCCCCATAATGAGCCAGACAGTAAACACCTTCTGGGTGTCTCTTAAAGCGCTCCACTCCTCCCTTGCAAGCCATCAAAGGTAACAAGTGAGTGAATGGATGTCACTGTGTTCCAATAAAACTTTATTTACAAAAATAGGTAGCAAGGAGGATTTGCCCCTGGGCTCTATAGTTTGCCCACCCAGACCTACTTCATAGTAAGTTCATTATCAGAAATGCATTTTTTTTAAAAAATACTGTTTTCTGACTTTAGGACTATGGGTCAGGAAAATGGCGTTCCTGAGCTCTGGTACTGAGCAGAAACCCTGAAGCAGGTATGGTAATGTGTTCCGAGCAGGAAACACCTCCAATATACCTCTTCTCTACAAACTATTTGTGGTGTGATTCAACTAAAACATTTTTAAGATTCCTGTACTAAAGCTTGTTTAATTATAAAATGTTTTTCCCGAGGCCGAGTCAAAGCCGGCCTGATCCTTCACGGTTGACTGGTCAGCCATGGCCGCCTGCCCCAGAGAGTAAGAGGAGGGAGGCTGTGGAGCGCTCTGCCAAGTGGCGCGTACGGGACAGCAAAGCTTCAGACAGAGTTGCACAGACACGGATGAGCCCGTGGACAGAGAAACAGGCCGACAAACTCTTCCTGAGACTCTGTGTGGTCCTGCATCGTGCCGCTCAGACGTCTAATAAATCATGAAAGGCACGCGGAACAGACTCACCGGGAATCCGGCAGCAGGCTTAGCTCTTCCGGTTGTGCTGCCAGCAGAATTCCCCGCTGAAAGTCTGGAGCACGGCACGGAGGGTACGAGGTGCTTGGTTCCCTGGGCCCCATTCCCATCCTGCCGGGGCCAGGGGAGCTTGCAGAAGATGCATCCCGCTGGCGATTTGTGGAGCCACTTCTGCTAGGGAAAAATTAGCCAATAGCCTGATAAAAGGTTTCATAGCTTATAACAACACCCTGAAGAGATTTGCATATCCAAGTAAGTCTTTCAAGTATTAAAATTATAGGGTCTATATTAAGATTAATCCTGGGCCAGAGGGTTAGCTTAGTGGTTCCAGGCCTGCCTCGCAAGCGCAAGGTCCTGAGTTCGATCCCTGGTCACCACATAAAATGCTGGGCGTGGAGACTCACGCCCACCAGCAATCAATACTGCATGCCACAGTGCCGGGCATGGTGGCTCACGCCTGTCATCCCAGCACTCAGGAGGCAGAGACAGGAGGATTGCTGAGTTCGAGGCTTGCCTGGGCACCATAGTGAGCTCAGAGCCAGCCTGAACTACAAAGCGAGACCCTGTCTCAAAAAAAAAAAAAAAAATTAATCCTGCCCACACATGTCAGGGAACCAATGGTGAAATATTTTAATAGGACATACTTCTCTTTTATTGAGCCTGTGATTTTTAAAAGTAATTCCATTTGTAGTTATTTATTCTGTATTTTTTTAAATATGGTAAGTGAAATAAAATTTGTAGCTTTATTTTCAATGTTAACATTGTGCCAATATATTATATAGGTATTATCATATTCAAAAGTTTGAAATAATCCTTAATTGTTCTTCTTAGGAAAACTGAACTATACAAAAACACATCTATTCCAGTAAATATTTTTATCCCAACTGATCCCTGATTATCTATAATTCACAGACATGTCCAATCTAAACACAAGACAGGAGCTGATTTCATACAGTTTTTCCATAATGAAAATTCAGGACAGCTTAAGCAAAATGTAGGACATTTGAAAAATTACAGAAAGAGAGGAAGACTTTGTCATATATTCAAACTTGTTTGCAATGTGCATTTAGTTATTCTGATGAAGGATTTACGTGGGTCTGCTCACAAAGTGGTAGATGGACAGTTTGTTTTTACCAAATGCAACAGTCAAGATAGTGGCATTTCTTTATGCTGACAGCAGCATGTTTGTGTTGTGTTGACAGCAACCTGAAGAAAGGTGCAGAGTTAGTCTGCGATTGGCATCGCACCTACCACCGAGCGGCGGGAAACTACAGCCGTTCCTTCCTTAGCTCCCTGGAGCGAAGGCTGTACTCACATCAGGCAGGTTGAGCAGGGACTCTGCTCTGGGCTCAGCTTGGCTGGGGAAATTCTGCTTCATGTGGCTTCCATCTTCCTGCGGGGGCAGCAAGTTAGTCTCAGCAAATCCTTCTCTTGGTGAAACAGAAGCAAAAAATACAAATAGAACCACCCATTGCACTTTTGAGCCTTTCGTCTTGGCCAAAGCAAGTTACATGGCCAAACTCTAACAAAAGGGGCAGGAGATTTACTCTGCTTTTTTTTTTTTTTTTTTTTGTCCCAGTACCAGGGATCAAACCCCGGGCCCTTGTGCTTCCAAAGTAGGCACCTTAGCACTTGAGCTAAATCTCCAGCACTACTCTGCTTTTTTTCAAGGGAGAGGTCCCATGGTAAAGGAAGTACTGTAGGGTGAGGTATGGTTTAGGTTGAACATGACCCCAAAGCCTCATGTGTCTGCAGGTGATTGGATTCTGGGCACTGTAGAGTGGCTTCTCTTGTGTAGGGGGGTCTAGCAGAGGAGCGAGGTCACAGGGATGTGGGGAAAGGAATATCTCCCTCTCCAGAACATCTGGCTTTGCACTGCTTCCTGGTTGCCGTGAGGCAGCAGTTTTCCCCCATCATGCCCTTCTGCCATGCTGTGCTGCCTTGGAGTCAGCCAATCACGGACTGAAACATGATCCAAACTGAACCACGCCTCCTTTAAATCTGTGGGTATTGAGTATCCCCTTCTCAGCAATGATAAAAATGGCTAAGACAAGACCCTTAATGTAATCTGCCCCATTGAGGATCAGTTCCGGCTCTGCCTTCACCAGTGGTGCTCTGAGCAAACTCTCAGACTCTCTGCACATCAGTTTCCCCACTGATAAACCAAGGATGAGAGTCGCCACTGCATGGGCTTACGGTGAGGCTAAAAGGAATTAACATACGGGCGCTGCTCTGTCTCATGAAACAGTCAAAGCCATTCCTATTAGACTCTATGGAATTAATGTCTCACACACCCAATTAGTATTTTCTTTCCCTCCACCCTGCTTTTGCTTTTTGACAGTGAGTGTTTGGATCCATTAAATTAGCCCTGTCTGGGCCAAAGTCAAATATCAAAAGGGCCTGTCACCTGGGTTTGGTGACCAGTCCTCTGGTTTTACACACTACGTACATTGTGTCTGGAGAAAGGAGAAAGAGTAGTCGGGCCTGGGACGGTTCAGGGTGAACCTTGGACTGCCCTCCACTCCCAAGGGAGTGAGCCAAAGTCCCCCAGCCACAAGGCAAAGGCAAAGCCCCTTCCTTCGTCCCCCAGTTACCCTGCAGCCTCCAGTGATGTTCCTTGGCCTCGACATGTCCCATGATTCGTGCCTCTTTAAGAGGCATTTGGCACAATAACTTCCCATGGATGCTACTACGTCCTCCAGGTGCTGGCTCTATCCACCCTGCCCTTCCCCCTTCCAGCCTAAACTATGCCCGTTGCAAGAGAAACTTCTATCAGTCTGATCATCCTGAGCTCTCTATGCTGCTCCTCTATCATCTCCAAACTGAGGAACTATGTGACAGAAGAAGGAGAAAACGAATGGGTGTGTCCATCCTCTGTTGTCAACCAGCTGCCTAGGAGAGGTTCATAGGAACATGTCAGGAAGAGGGAAATCTGTCTAGACTTATGTGGGAATCTCTTCCAGGATCCCACAATAACATTTAACACAGAGTGTTGGAGTTAAAATGTCTCTAAGTGGTTTAAATTGAACCCTTTTATTTTACAGGTGAGGACATAAAGCCCAAAGAAACTACACATGTTCGTCAGGTCACAGGTGACCGAGGCATGCAAACCCATGTCTTCTGAAAAACTGTTAAAGAAGCCAGAAATAAGCCAGGCATGGTGGCACATGCCAGGGATCCCTGCACTCTGGAAGGCTGAGTGAGGAAGGAGGGTCACAAGTTCAAGCCCAGCTTGAGCAACTTAGTGACTTAGCGAGGCCCTGTCTCAAGTTTTTTTTTTTTTTTTTGAGACAGGGTCTCGCTTTGTAGTTCAGGCTGGCTCTGAGCTCACTATGTAGTCCAGGCAAGCCTCGAACTCAGCAATCCTCCTGTCTCTGCCTCCCGAGTGCTGGGATGACAGGCGTGAGCCACCACGTCCGGCATTGTGGTATGCGGTGTTGATTGTTGGTGGGTGTGTCTCCACGCCCAGCATTATATGTGGTTACCGGGGATCAAACTCAGGACCTTGTGCTTGCGAGGCAGGCGCCGGAACCACTGAACTAACCCTCCGGCCCCTCAAGTTTTTTAAATATTTTGAAAAAGGCTAGGCATATAGTTCTGTGTGAAGGCCTTATGTTCATCCCCAGTAACACTCATACACACACACACACACACACACACACACACACACACGAAGTATTTGTTTCTTTTCCTGGAGAAGATGGCATTCGGAGGGAATGTGAGCATTGATTTTTAAATATCTGAAGGGCCCCTATAGAAAAGAGAGCTCTCTAAGAGATCAGAAAAGTGCAGAGATGAAACGGTGGCCTGCGGAAGTGCTCTGTCACTGGAGGGGTCCGAGCACAAACGCACAACCAGAAATAACTTATTTCTGAAATAAATGAAACATCGAAACGAGGACAGGGCATCCAACGTCAGACCACTGCCCAGTGGCAAAGGGCTATGGGAGCAGGTGGAGCCTTCAGACACCCGCCTGGGGGAGGGGCTCGCACAGCCACTGCGGGGAGCTCGCGGCTTCTCCCCCCGCCCTGGCGATCCCCCTTCTAGAACAGACTCAAGTGCACATGAATGTTTCCGCAAAGACATATTCGAGCTGTTCCCAGCAGATTACACATAACCGCCCCAAAGTGGAACCTCCCCCAGCTGCTCACCAACAGGAGAGCGAATAAATAAATGCCACTGTAGTCACACAATGAAATACGACACAGAAAGAGTCACAAGACTTTTTCTGTGAAGAGCCAGATAGGATTTTCAGCCTTGCAGACCATATGGTTTCTACCCCAGCCACTCGGTTCTGCCAGTGTAGGGAAAAGCAGCACAGATGAAGACATAAACAGAAGTAAATGGGAGTGACTGGAAAAATTTACAAAAACAGATGGAGTGCACCGTGTACTCCGTTTTTTAAAAAATTCATTAAGGTGCATGGCTATGATATGTATGATTTTTGAGTGCATATAAAAAGACTTTGAATTTTTTAGGAAGATCCTCCATTCAGTGTTTAAAAATAAATAGGAGCCATGAAGATATTGGCCCGTGAGCTCATGATAAATGGGTAGAGAAGCTCAAAGATAATAGCAAAGCTGGTCCTGAACCCAGGCTCCCGGCCCCCAGGAAGGAGAGGGAATTCACACCCACTGAGCCTTTCCTGGGTGCAGGGCGCTCGCAACTCTCAGTCCTCATCAGCGCAGAGCATGGATATTCTTGCGCATATTTTGTAGATGACAGCACGGGCCGGGGGTAGCCTTGATCATCAGGTCGTCAGGCAAAGCAGGGGCCCCACTCGGGCCCGGGTCTGTCTGATTCGGATCCCGTGTTCTGATTCGGTGCCTGTGCCGGTCTCCAATACACACGTGGCATTCCTTTGTGTCTTTTTTTCCAGTACTGGAGATTGAACCGAGGGAGTGATAATCTACATCCCCACATGTTTTGGTTCTTTTTATCTTGGGGCAGAGTCTTGATAAATTGCCCAGGTTACTACCGAGCTTGACCTCCTCTTGTCTCAACCTCCCGAAGTGCTGTGATTACAGTCACCCACCACCACGCCCAGCTACGTGGCATTTATTATACACTGCAAGTGTATAAACTATAACACTCATGCTAAGAAATACTACCTAGCTTTGCTGGCATGCAGGCATTGTACTGTGGCTTTTGTCTCAGACGCGGGCCTAGGGTGAGAGACTGGGTAAAAGAGAGGAAGAGAATCATGAGATGCCTCCTCCAGCCAGAGGGAGGACGGGAGGAAAGCCCACTCAAGGGGAAGAAGGTGGCCTGTGGCCAGCCCAGAGGGGCACCGGAAGCAGACCTTTCTCGCTCTGTCGCCCGCACCCTGCCCCCAAAACTGGCCATAAAAAACAAGGGAAAAGTGCCTCCTCAACCAGTTAAGAGAATGGTGGCATGCAGCATGAAGTTCTGCTTTCTGGGGTTTTGAGATAGTTTTGATTAGTTCTCAATGGTCAAAGACCAAGAGGGTTATACAATATGATCGGAGAATGTGGGGAAAATATATTTTTTAAAATTATGGCCAGGCATGGTGGCTCACGCTTGTCATCCCAGCACTCGGGAGGCAGAGGCAGGAGGATTGCTGAGTTCGAGGCTTGCCTGGGCTCCATAGTGAACTCAGGGCCAGCCTGAACTACAAAGTGATACCCTGTCTCAAAAAAAAGAAAAATTATAGTGAAAGACGTATTACTATTAATTACTATCAAAATACTCTTTGCTTTGAGCACATGTATCCCAACATCCTTGCCAATTTCTGAAGCAGTTCTGGAAGTTCTCGCGTGTGTCTTTAGGAGTGTGATACGTAAAGTGAATGGTATCGCTGGTGCTGTCCAGCAGAAAGGCAGACTCACAAAAACACCGCCATGTGTTCTCAGGGTACCTTACTCGCCAGATCTGGTGCCACGTGACTTCTGGCTCTTCCCAAAGTCAAAATAACCATGAAAGATAAAAGTTTTGAGTGGCTTCTGGATATGAGGTGACCAGGAGAGCGTAACTAAAGACACATGGAACGACTTCCAGAATTGCTCCAGAAAGAGGCAAAAATGAGGGGGTGTCTGAGGTTAGAGGGATTATTCTGAGGAGGGTGGGTGGCTGTGTGTCTTTTACTGTAATAAACTGTTTTATTTAAACCCACACATTTTGCATCACACCTCGCAGCTGCTCAGTGGTGGGAGCAGCGGTGTCTCCTGACGGCCCCTCTGGGCTTCTCTGTGTGGACATCTCAGTGCTCCCCTGTGTCTTCTCCCTGTGCAGTCGCGCGTGCCCTGCCGCTCAGGGGCGGCTCCTGGCCCGCAGCACCGCCTTGCCCTCTGCCCAGCGCTGCCTCGTGACACACTGTGTCACACGTCCTCCACCGTCCCCTCGACTCACTGGCATGAGCACCAGGTTTAACGAGAAGAAAACACAAGCACAGAGGCCTAGCAGGCTTTGCTGCCGTGGGTGGCCGCCCTTGGAAGGTGAAATCCTACACGGACCCCTTAAGCTTTTGGGGTGCTTGCCCTTGTCGCGGAGTGGGGAAAGGCCGTCTCTGCTTCACCACTCGGGCATTTCCCAGCAAACTCCTCTCGGCGCTCAGCCCCCGGGTGAGAGCGCAGGGGTCGCGGTAACCCGGGCCTGCTCTGCTCCGGACACAGAGGCCCCTGTTACCGCATGCTGACCCCACCTCTTCACGTGCTCCTGCTCTACTCCAGCTGCTCCCTGACTATTGTGACCCCCTATTTTCAGGAGGAAGTTTTACTGAGGAGTTGGTTCGGAAGCTTGGTGCCTCCCCAGAGTGTCTGTGTCTTCTATCACACCGCCCACGTATCATGAGCACCTCACGAAGGTCGTGCCAGACGCGCCGCACAAGGAGCGAGCCCTCACCATCCTGGTGGACAGGAGGGTGTGCGGGACCCTGGTGCGCGCAGTAGGACAGAGATGGCGCTTGACCTGCACAGAAGGGGACAGCAAAACGCACCTCCAGAACGCGGGCTGGCTGCTCAGAGAAGCTGAAACCTGAGGCCAGTTTTACAGGTCAAGCAGGGCCTTAACTGGGGGAGCGGGGACCCCCCCAAAAAGTGTGAAAGAATATCAAGCGTTCCGGGAAAGGCCCGTGGCTGTGGGTGCTGGCGCGCAGCCGCTGCTGCCTGGAGAGGGAGATGGCTTCTCCCTGGGAAGGAGCGAGGCCGCCCCGCAGCAGGGGTGGGAGAGGGCCGCCATAACGCAATCCGCTTATCAGATCAACCAGCTTCTCCGGTCCGCCCTCCAGGTCTTCTGCTCTGTCCCGCCCTGGATCAGCAGGTCAGCAGCCAGGGACAGCGAACCGCACCTGCCGCCTGCTCTGTCCCTGGCCCTGCGGGCAGCAGCGCGGTCGCGTGAGCCGAGGTGCGCGGCCTGTTCCTACCCGGTGATTGATGAGGGAAGGCTGTTTAACGCGTGCGCCCTCAAACACAGTGCCGTCACGAGCTGGCCTTTTTGGTCTTCCCGTGACAGGACTGTAAAGATTTTCAGAGCAGCTTTTTTTGATTGTTTTTCAGTCTGGGCCCATGACTTTGTGGGATACAAGGTCAGTCTGGGATTATAAACAAGGTTTTGTTGATAAGGGTGTCTTTCCCCGGGCTTTCATCGGAGACTCCAGGGTCGTGCGACCCTTTACCTTGAAGTGAGGCCTCCAGGGAGACCACAGCCTCTTCCCATGGAGGATGAAGGCCAGTGCTGGAAACAGGCAGCTACAGCTGACCCACGTCCAGCCACATGAATATGCACTTTACGAAACTGCTTCTACAACTCAAGATGGACCAGAAGAGATTTTTTTTTTTTTTGAGAGTGTCCCTCTTTGTACTTCAGGGTGGCTGTGAGCTCATTAAAGCAAGCCCTGTACTCAGCCATCCTCCTGCCTCTGCCTCTTGAGTGCTGGGATGACAGGTGTGAGCCACCACGATTGGCACTGTGGTGTGTGGTACTGATTGCCGGTGGGCGTGAGTCACCATGCCCTGCATTGTTGTATGTGGTTATCGGGATCGAACCGAGGACCTTATACTTGCTAGGCAGGTGGCCTAAAGCACTGAGCTAAATCTCCAGCCCAGAAGAGATTTTAAACAGAATTTGACTGGGCAGTTTTCCCATGGACAACAGCCATCATAAGCATTTGCATTTATATTTTCATGTTTTATTCCTTTTTGACTTATCAATAGGTTTCTTATACTTGAATCTGGAAGTGAAATGCTGAGGAGCTAGTGTAATGGGAGGGTCTTGTGATAAAATGAACTAAATAAGTCACTGATAGATGATATGTGCATGATGAGCTTGCATTTCACTACAACCTTATTATGGCATTCTTGTCAAAGTAAACCTGCCACTAGAATCCTAAGAGGTTAGAATATGTTTTCCACATATCCTAGAGTTATGCCACATTCAGCAGAAGTCAGGATCTTTAAAAAACAAAAATAATAAAATCACATGTAATGCTATCGAACATAGCACCTACGAATCCATCACTAATCAATACCCATTCTAGGAAGCCGGATATTGGCTTCAAAGAGTTGAGCAGGAAGGTTAAGTCCCAACCCCTTGTTCTCGAAAGAAAATGAGAGTCCAAGCAACCTAGAGGTGAAGGAGGAGGAAGGCCTGGCAGATTCCAGCTCCCGGAACTGAAGTCCATTACCGGGGGGGAGGGCAGTGGCCAAGGAGCCTGGCCAGACCCTGGTCACTGAAATGGAGCATCACAGGGAGGAGAAGGAAGGGAGTGAAGGAAGGGTGAGGAGGGAGGAGAAATGAAAACGTTCACATCTCATCATGTATGGTCTCTCTCTTCTCGCAGGACACCAGCATCCACTCGCAGGCTCCACTCTGATGACCTTAACCAATGACTCGAAGACCCCACCACAGCCCGACTCAGTTTCCACTCTTAGTACATCACAAGGAGGATAAAATTTCAATGCATTCGGCCTTGGGGGACAGGCTTGAGCCACAGAAGACGCGGCGAGAGGCAAAGCCAGTGTGCGGAGGCCTCTAGCGGCCTGCTCTCCCAGCTGCAGCCACCGCATGTCCTCACCTGGGCGCTCGCTCTGGCCCCTGGGCCTACCGTGGCCTAGCAGCTGGCAGTGAGGAGGCACTGATGTCCCCTGAGCAGCTGCCAAGCTGAGGGTGAGTGTGGCGTTTCCGCTCCCAGCTTCCGCATGCCACGGGTGGGCTAACTCGGAGGTGACGTCCAGCCATTTCTCAGTGTCCCCCAGCAGGCTGGAGGGCCCGTTGCCCCCGGGATGACATGCTTACTTTCCTGGCTCCTTCCCTCCTAGACTCCCTGCCCAGTCTCTCATCAGTATCTTCTAGGATTAGTTCTCAATAAACTCCTAGTCATCAGTTCCTCCTTGTCTTGGGAAAGGTACGCTGTGAGGCAGCGGGCACCCCAACCTCCTGAGGGGGAAGGAGTGAAACGGGGTCTCTGGAAAAGTGGCACCTGAACTGCGCTCTTGAGAGCCTGACACCGGTGGATACATGGAAGGACTGAGAACTCCCCTCGGAGAGGGATGAGCCAGACACTCAGAGCATGGTCTCCTTACTAGTGCAGTGCCCTGAACAGTTCGTTTCAGACCCACTGACAGAAAGCGTCAGCAAGCATTAGTCTACAACAGATTAGAAATTAGGCGAAACAAACACGGCTTTATTACAGATGATTGGGAAGCATTACTGTGGAACACCTAGTTCCCTTTCTAACCACGTGGTGGTTTCTGTTTATCGTGTCCAAAAGCTGCTAAGTGGAGCTTTGTCCCCAGCTTTTTCCAAGACAGGTCAGCTGAGCAGTAAAAGCGTCAGGGCCCCTCACGTGGAATTTAGCCTCGGGCTTCTGGAACCTGAGCGCTCTTGCTTGTAAACGATGAACCCTGGTTCCCAGCTGCACTAGGACACAGAGCCCAGAAGCTTGCTCCTCAGAAGGGCCAGCGAGCTGCGTCAGCGCTGCCTGGTAATTACTGTCAGTACAGCCAACCTCCGAGCTCCTAGAGACTAGTTAATACAACACTGTCGGGTAACAAATAACATCAGACAAAAGGGGTGAGGGTATTTTAGTCCAACTTGTTAACTAATTTGAATACATTTCTAACAGTAGGCTGGAAAGTCATTAAACTGGATGTACATACTTTCTCCTACTATGAAAACCCACTGAGCCTGGGATCTAAAAAATGACCAGTGCTCAAGAAAGCTGTTAAGTGAATAACAAAAAAATGGCTTGAGTGTGTTTAGAACCCAGAGCCTCTCCGCGTGAAACGGTCCATTTGACCGTTTCTCATCAGAATTCACACATGCCCCATCGCTCATCACAAAATGCAACCCCAGCTTGTCCTTCCCGACCTCCGTAGACAGCATTCCTCAAAGAAGAACCGGCTACCCTGCCTCATCACACACCGAGCGCCCCAAATCCCCTGCCCTGCCTTCCGTCCCGCTCTTCCTCTGAAACTGCTCTGGCCGACGGCTGCTACCATCTTCTTGTCCAATGGAGTACGCACTGACAGAGCCGTGATGTACTTGTCTTCCCCGCGAGAGAGTCCTTCCCGGGGTCCCTGTGGCCTTCCCTCTGCTCTTCGGCTCCCACGGCCCACAGAATTCTCTTTCCTTTCTGACCCTGCACTGTTCCATCTTGTTGGCTTTACAGGCTATTCTTTTCTGGCTGAAATGAAGGTGTTCCTTAGAATTCCTCCCTACATCTTATTCTCAGCACACACACACACGCTTCTCAGGTGGTAGAAACATTTACTGTGGATTCAATCTACCAATTTCATTAGCTGAGGTTACCCAGTGGGGCAGAATCACCACATTATGAAAGACAGGATGCATTACATTGTCTTACAAGACCAGGGCTGAATAGACCCACAATGGCCAGCTGCAAGCTGGAAAGCCTGCAGACTGGCAGCTACTCAGTCCCTAAAGACAGAAGCCTCAGAACAAGAATGGCCAACAAGGCTGCCCCCATCTGAGGCTGAAGGCCTGGAAGTGCCCGGGAGAGTGCCCGGCACAAGTTACCATGCAAGGCCGAAGGATCTGGAGTCTGCTTTCCACAGGTGGCAGCAGAAGCAAAAAGGTACCCAACCCACAATGGTCAGTGTGCCCATGCCCATGTATCTCCCCTGCTCCTGTTTTCATTCTACTCAGCCCTTGGCCTCATGGATGGTGTTGCCCATGTTCAGGACAGGTTCCCTGGTGCATGTGCCAATCTTCTCTAGAGATGCCCTCACAGACACACTCAAAAGTACACCTTGCCAAGATTCTAGACATGCCTCTATCCAGACAAACTGAGTATCAAAATTAGGGGCTGGAGATTTAGCTTAGTGGTTCTGGCACCTGCGTAGCAAGCACAAGGTCCCTGGTTCGATCCCTGGTAACCACATACAACAGTACTGGGCATGGTGAATCACACCCACCAGCAATCAGTACCACACACCACTATGCTGGATGTGGTGGCTCATGCCTGTCATCCCAGCACTCAGGAGGCAGAGGCAGGAGGATGGCTGAGTTTGAGGTTTGCCTGGGCTCCATAGTGAGCTCAGGTCCAGCCTGAACTGTAAAGCAAGGTCCTGTCTCAAAAAGAAAAAAAAAATTAACCATCACACATCTCTATGCCAGTAGGAACTCTCTTGAACTTCCCATCTCCCCTTTCAGGGAGGACTGTCCCTTTTAAAGGCTCACCTGACCTGCACAGGCCTACCCAGGATAATTTTCATTTAACTCAAAGCCAACCAATAGGAGGCCTGAATTACATTTCTAAAGTCTCTTCACCCTTTTACCAGATTATAGAGATGATACCATATTCAGTTCAGCCCACATTCAAGGGAAGGAATGATATAGAGCTTGTACACCAGGGGCTAAGAAGTCTGGAATTCTGCCTCCCATATTTTCCTGTTTCAACTCTCTATGCCACTGACAGTCATGCTGTGTCCTGGTAACACCTTCCCTGCCCTTGATGTCTGCTTGTGGGACTTTGTCATAGCTTACGGTCACCTTCTCACACACCACACCTCTGGGTACAGAAAAGCTCTGACCTGAATCTACAGCTGAGGGAATGTACCAGTAAGGAAAAGGGGAAAGTAGGGTGAGAGTTGGATTTAAATTTTATTACTTTCTCTATGACAGAAAAGGGGAAAAAAGGAGAGTGTCAAGCTTTAGATCTGCAACGTCTCCCCAGAGTTTTATGTGTGTAAGTGATTGCACTGTGGGGGACTACATTCATCAGTCACCCAGTGTTGAGTTCAGTAATCCAATGTGCTGTTAAGAGGCGGTGCCTGGTTGGACAGGGCGTGACCTAGTAAAGTATAGTTTTATCTCTGGCTCTTCTTGTCTCTGTTTCTTGGTCCATCGAGTGAGTAGCTTTCCTCTTCCATGTCCTACTACCATTCCATTTCTGCTTTGGAACTGGAAGACTGTGAACTGAATCCACAGAAACTCTGAGCCAAAAATAAGCATCTCTTCCTTTCATCTGCAGGTGTTGGGTGTCTTGTTCCAACCACAAATTTATTTTTTAATTTTTTTTGAGACAAGGTCTCGCTTTGTAGTTCAGGGTGGCCCTGAGCTCACTATATAGCCCAGGTAAGTCTTGAACTCAGCAATCCTCCTGCCTCTGCCTCCTAAGTGCTGGGATTACAGGCCTGAGCCACCTCGCCCAGTATTGTTTGTGGTTACCGGGAATCAAATGAGGGACCTTGGGCTGGCTAGGCAGGCACAGGGCCACTGATCCAAATCTCCGGCTCCTGCTGAGCTTTTTCAACCACCTCTTTTTTATCCTTTTTTTCAGCTCTAACTTGGAATATGTTTGACTCTGCGTAAGTCTAAAACTGCAATGTGATACTCTATGAGTTCCTCCAGGTTTCCATAATGTGACAGTCAGTATTTTTTTCTGACCCTGGACAGACCGAGAATAAAGTTCTTTGAGGTTGATTCAACATGTTCAACAAGATAGCAGATTAAGAAATTATTAACCCCTCAATTTACTTAGCATCTGAGATGCTGATGATTGAGATATGTCTGTGACATTTGCTTTCTTCATCACCCTAGTGATTTTCTTAAAATGAAGTTAAAATAATATTTTCTCGAGTCTTAGGCATTACTAATGACCACAAACCATCCTCTTAAAGTCACAACCTAATATTTCAACATAAATTGATGCTTATCTTGCCCTGTTTTGTGTTGCTGTAACAAACTGACTAAGACTAGCTTCTTTGAAGGAAAAGATGTTTATTTAGGTCACAGTGTAGAAGCAGTTCTGGAAGACCAAGACATGCCAGCAGTATCTCATGAGGGCCTTAGGATAGATAGATAGCATCACGTGACAGAAGTGTGCATGAGAGTGAAAACAACAGAAAGGGCTGAGAAATCTGAATTTGCTTTATAACAGGAATATAAAGGATTTGTTTCATGTCCTTAATATTGTGCTTCTTGTTCTGGGGGGGGGTGGTTGTTGCATGTGTGTTATGGCTTGTGTTTAGATGTCCCCCAAAGTCTCAGGTGAATGAGGTGGAGCTTTTTCAGAGGTGGCTGGATTAGAGTGTGACACCAGAACTGGTTCATAATACAGTGCTAGGCTCAAGGGCAATAGGATTAAGGGTATGAGTGCTACCGCCCCAAGTAGTCTGGACAAGAAAAAAGGGGCAGAAAGAGGCCGTTGAGGTCCCTTGTTGCTTTTGTTCTCTGTCTGCAATGAATTGTTTTTTCTCTGCAATGCTCCTCTGTCCTGTGCCACTCTGCTTTGCACCCAGTGGGTTATGATCTGAAATTTCTGTGAATTATAAGCTAAATAAACCTTTCCCCATTTAACTCTGGTTGTTGGGTATTTCATGTCAGCAACAAGAGAAAAGTAACTAAGAGAGTGTTTATGAAACAACTACAATAAACTATATATATATATATATGTATACATTTTGTGCATCTGTCTGGATAACATGTTTTAAAATTAAAAGTATTTAAGAAACTACCAATATCCATGATATTTTTCAGATCCAATAAAAAAGGGTAGCTTTATATGAACAAATTATACATATTTATTATCAGAAATAAACTTTGGTTCTTGTTACTCACATTTTATTAATTCTGGGCTTCATCAAGAAAAGTTTAGATAGCTGTCAGCCAGCATCAAAGACCAGAGAAACTTCAGATCAACTCAAATCTCCTGTGTTCTACTCAGACCTTAATATGATCATGATGCCCTCATTATAATAAAAAATAGAAACGCCAAATTATAGGCCTTAGAAAAGTGAGGAAAAGGTTACTTTAAAATAAGAACAAAGGAAAACAAGTGGCCTAGATTCCAGCACAGCTGACCTATAGATTCTAATTTACCCAAATTTCAGAAGCTTAGTATACAGGCTGTCTTTTGGAAGTATGGGAGTAATAAAAAATAGTAGCTAGAAACCTTTTTAAAGATCTTGCTGTACATTTCTTATCTTCCCTATTTCAGTAGTATGGATGCCCAGCAAAACTGATGAGAGTACAGAATTGCTTCCAAACTCAGAAGGAAATATTTTTAAAATGTATTTACTTAAAATGATAGAACAAAACTGGCCTGAATATATCATGAACAACATATTTTTTGAAATATGTATACACTGTAGGATAGCTCCACTGAGCTAACTTGTATATATGTGAAAGGGAAGTCTTTAAATGCTTTTCTATCTAGTACAGGGTTTGCTGTAGATTAGGGATTGATATGTTTTATCAAATTAAGAAAATTTCTCACTATCTCTAGCTCTGAAAGGGATGGATATTATATGCCATCTCATGTCCTCCTGAATCAACCAAGATGTCAATTTATCTCCAACCTCTCTTGCCTTTGGTCTCAGAGGATTGGTTCTGAGAGCTGGGAGCGGGGCCATGTTTGTGGAGATCAAGCGGCACCGGGTGGGGAATGTAAAGGCAGTAAGGTGTGCAGTGATGAGGCGGCTGCATGGAAACCTCAGATCCTTCTGAGAGCGACAGACGAAGACAGGGAGAGAGCAAGAGAGGGAGACGAGTTGGGCAAACTCCATGCTCGAGAAAAGCACGGCAATCCATACATTTGGAGCTGGTCAGTTATACAAACATATCCAATTGGAAAACTTTGCTTTACATCCCTCCTCCTGATACTCACAGCCTAATCATACTAATCATACCCCTACTTTCCTGACTTCTTCAAAAAGTAGGATAAAAAATCACTTGAAGATCCAGACGGTGTCATCCACTGTGACGACAAAGCCACATCCCCGAAAGGCCCCCTGTTCACCTCTCTCCCCTGGTTCTCTGGGGGTAGCGTAGCCTTACCACTTGCTGCCAGATGTCTCCCTCCACTGATAAGAACTCTGGTTGGTGTGAGCAAAGCCAGGTGAACTTTCAGTTCACTTCTCCCATCAAAGCCCCCTCCAGTGAGGACTCCTCTTGCAAGCAGTGGCTTAGAAAAGAGGATTTGGGAAGCTTATAGACAAAGGGTGGAGAATATCTAAAGTGTCCTTTGTCGTACTGTGTCAAAAATAAGAAACAAATAGGGAAAAAGGATGGATGTCTATATTATACATAGGGCCTCTTCTGTGAATCAGTGTTTCTTTGATTCTAACTGCTTTTGATTCCTATTTCATGTTGGCCTATGTCTCCTCTGAAGTAGCAGGCTACCTTCATCGCGCGATGACAAGCAAACCAGAGACACTCAATGCATGCAGATCATCTAGAATTAGAATCCTAAATCCAAATCTCTGCTCTACATTCTAATCCCTGTTTGACTGTGGCCTTTTCCTCAGAACCAAAGCACCGAGCCATAATGTTCTTATAAAAATTAAATAAGAGAACACAGATGAAAAATGCTTTGTCTAGTCCTTTTAGGATCAGAGCGAATTCTTCCTTCCTTCTCTTTGTTTCCTCCATGGGAATCTTGACAGGCACAGGCACAATGAGGACTGTGTGGAATGATTAAAACACTCAACTGAAAAGAAGAAAACTAAATGTGACACACACACTCCAGGCTTTCTCATAGTTATAAAGCAGTGCATTGGGAGAAAATTATTTTTCTTTATACTTCAAAAATATCATAATTAATTAAGCTAGCTACAGTGGTGTTTTTGTAGGAGAAATGAACACTTATTGCTACATTATTTAGCTACTTAAGGGAGAGCATTATTACTCATAATATTATCATATAACACCAATTAACCTGTGAGATTGGACGCACAAGGGCTACAGATGGCAGCCTGCCCCTTGTGAGTTTCTATTCTGATGGGCAGATGAGCCAACAGTGATCAGATGATCACTCACATGACCATAAAATGAGCCAGCAGACACAGCACAGGTGGGCGGTGGAAGCACGGATTCCCTGGTCTGAGCCTTAGCTCACCAATTAGTATCATCTAGCCCTCAGTAACCCCCCGTGCCTCTCCTCTGCAGCACGGGAGTGTGGTTGTTACTACTTGTTTTAAAACTACTCATCTACAAAAATGCTCATCTACTGAATAATCTACAAACCACAGACAAATGGATTTTGTGCACAAATGGATCTCTATGCCCATTGCTAAGCACAGTGGGGACTCAATAGTTCTTTGTGAGGCAGATTCTTGAACCAGTTTGAATCCCTGGACAAATTTCTTCACTCTCTCTGTTCCTTAGTTTCTCCTAAGTTAAGGGGGTTAGTGATCTTTGGTGCCTCACCTTTGTCCTCTTCCTCCCTGCACTGTTGCAGGCCTCTATCACACTTGATCTTGCATGTCTCCTGTGGGATTCCTGTCCACCCCAAAGCTGTCAGAGCTGTTTCTAGTATGGTGATCTCACCCTGTTGCTCCTTTGTTGAAACTTTCCCAACTCAAACCTCACTTGGCCAAAGGCCAAACTCCTGATCCTGGCACAGAGGGCCTTTGACTTGGCCTCTGAGAGACACTCATCTGTCCACTAGCTTTGCTCACATGGCATTGTTCACCCTTGAAACATCTTGAACTACTTACAATTCTCTACATGTTCCTGTGGGTCTTTATTGTTCTAGAAAATGAGCACCTTGACAGGGCTGTTTTGAAAAGTAAGTAAGAATGGGCCGGGGATCTGGCTCAGTGGTTCTGAACTCAAAAGGTTCGAGTTCAATCCCTGGTAACAACATAACACAATACCGGGTGTGGTGACTCAACCCACCAGCAATCAATACCACATATCACAATGCCAGGTGTGGTTGGCTCACGCCTGTAATCCCACCACACGGGAGGCAGAGGCAGGAGGATTGCTGTGAATTCAAGGCTTGCCTGGGCTACATAGTGAGCTCAGGGCCAGCCTGAACTACAGTGTAAGACCTTGTCTCAAAGAAAACAAAAAACAAAAAACTAAGAATGGTGGAGCAGGGCATAGTGGCTCACACCACTCCCAGCACTCGGGAGGCAGAGGCAGGAGGATTGCTGAGTTCCAGGCTTGCCGGGGCTCCATAGTGAGCTCAAAGCCAACCTGAACAACAAAGTGAGAACCTGTCTCAAAACAAAGAAACAAACAAAAATAAAATAAAATAAAAAAAAATTGGGGTCAGAGATTTAGCTCAGTGGTTCCAGCACCTGCCAAGTAAGCTCAAGGTCCCTGGTTCGATCCCAGTAACCACATACAATACTGGGTGTGGTGACTCACGCCTATCAGCAATCAGTTACCACATACCACGGTGCTGGGCATGGTGGCTCAGGCCTGTGATCCCAGCACTCAGGAGGCAGAGGCAGGAGGATTGCTGAATTCGAGGTTTGCCCATGCTACAGAGTGAGCTAAGGGCCAGTCTGAACTACAAAACGAGACCCTGTCTCGGGAAAAAAAAAAAAAAAAAAAAAGAATGGTGGAAAAGGAAGAAATTCTAGATTATCTACTTTTATACATGCAATACATTATCTATTAATACTGCAGATGGTAGGACTGATGGATCCTGAGTCAGTAGGTCACCTTGCGCTTCCGTAACAAAACAGCAGAGTGTGGGAGGCTAAAGTAATAGGCACTGACTTAGCTCTGGAGTCTGGGAAGCTGAAGGTCAAGATGCTGACAGATTTGGTATCTGATAAGAACTCACTTCTAGGATGGTAGGTGCTGTGCACTTGCTGCATGCTCACATGGAGAAGAGAGAAAGTTATCGTATGTCTCTTTTTATAATCCCAGCATGACATTTAAACATAACTACCGCTCATTGCCCTGTCTCCAAATTCCATCACCACACTGGGTCCTAGGATTTACCATATGAGTCGGGAAAGGGAACACAATTCTGCTTATAGCACTAAGCAGATAAGATGAGGGTTGACAATGGTCCTTTGACCATGTAGTAGAACATCCAGTTCAGTAGAGAACATTGGTAGCAGCAATTCAATGCTATAACAAGGTACTGAGAACATACAAACTACATTTTGTTTGGGTGGAATGGGAGAGATGGAAAGCCAGGAGTTAGGAAATTAGGAGGGAGAGCCAGACAAAAGCCAGCTCACTGCGGGGGGGGGGGGTAGTAGTTACCATAATTAAGTAAACAGATAAGTGAATTTATTTTATCTTGTCAGTAGAGGATCATGAGAGAAGAGGGTCAGGGATATACACCGTCACAGGTTGGGTGTTAGCTTTAGTAGCTATAAAAATGTTCATCCTGGGCCAGGGATTTAGCTCAAGTGGTACCATGCCTATCTTGGAAGCAGAATGGCCTGAGTTTGATACCTGGTACCACCAAAAAAAAAAAAAGGTTCACCCTAATGGCTTTACCTTTGGAATTTCCCCCTAAGAAAATAATTCAGGAGAGGTATATGTACAAACACATTTGTTATATTATTTACAATAATAAACTTGAAAATAATTTATAGAATAGTTAAATAGTTATTAAATAAAGGTTTACTGGATGAACAAATACATGCTTTTGAATATAAAGCATCAAGTAAAACAATGAGGTCCAGGGTTAAAGAAAAACAGAAAATCTTTGATATATGTAAAACAAAATAAAATTACAACTACGTGTTCTTGCATCTATAGAGTCCAGTGACAAAAGACAGACAAACATAGAAGTATGGATTGTAAAACTATTATGTGCCATCTACAGAATGATATTGAAGTGACTTTGCCACTTTAAAAAATTAAAAGCAACTAATTCTGCCAAAGGCAACCTGGCCAGCCCATCTGCAGCTACAGCCTCACAGAGTAGACTCTGTTTTAGGTTGAATAAATATTTGGCTCTCAGTGCCACATGTGAATTGATGGAATATCTGGGGTCAAGAAAGAAGTATTTGTTTTATAATAGAGCATACAACAGTGGCAACTGGGGAGCACGGTGAAGGTGGGTGAGTATTTGAACTGCTGAATGAACTCCAAGGCACCTGTTACCTCCTGCGAGGAGGAGGGGAAGTAGAAACCTGCCACGTAAATACACCGGAGGGCTCACGGATAGTGAGCTGACGGCAGAACTGGACTTAATGTCCTCAGCGGCAAATGGAGAAAAGAAGGAGAACTAGGCATTTAGCAACAGTAATGGCATTACTAGATTCTGCTTTCATCTACTAACAGGTTTGCTGAAGGTTAAGCATGGAATGCCAGATCCACAGGGGACAAAGGCCGGAAGGGACAGCTGATCAGGTCACGGTCACTCAAGGGAACATAAACACAGGCTTCAGAGCCACACAAGGTGTCGAACTGCAGAGCAAGCACATTCCAGCTCTGTGCCAATCGTGCATTCCCTCCAAGTGATATGTTTCTGTTGCGAGTAAATCACTCAGCCTTCCCACTACCATCAAGTCTCCCAAGTCCAAAATGGATCGCAGGCTTCTGGTCTAGTCATCGTGGTGTTTCCAGCCCACTGCCCACTCCTTTCACCATTCTTTCTTGCTGCAGCCTCAGAGAACCATCCACTGCCAGTCTGTGTGCTCTTCGTAGGCCCTGGCCAACTGGCATATGAAGTTTCCGGGACACGGGTACTGAGTCAGAAGGAAGGTGAGCTGCTGCTTCCGTCCTGGTCAACAGGTCCAGACAGAAAGGAAGGCTGGGGATGTGGCCAAGCTAAAAGATGGAAAACAGAGCTCAGGTCTTAACGACGTGCAAGTCTTGGAATCAAGTGATACCTGAAGCCAGCCCTCCTTACCTTTCAGTGCTTGAGCTAATGCATTCTTCATTTATGTGAATGTGTTTGTTTGGCTGAAGCTAATTCGTGCACAATTTTTTGCTTAAGATAGTTTGATGTAACTTCGCTTACAACAAAACTTCCTCATGGAATGTAGGAAAAAGCACCAAAGTAGCAACATGCATGTGAAAGGTCTTAGCGAACATTGGCTTCTCCCTTCCTCGTTGATTCCATCTCTTCTCTTTCTCATCTTCACCAAGTTTCCTCTTTCCTTGAGGGTGTCTTTCCTCTAGTCCTCTTTTCCCGGAAGCAGAGGTTAAAAGCGTGCTCCTCCCAGTGGGCTCTGTCACGGACTCGGGGCTCTGCCCTACAATCCTGGTCCCTGGTGCACACTTCTTTGACACCAGGTTTTGCTCGTGAGACTTCACCTCTGTAATACCCAGGTAGTAGGACAAGGTATTATACAATCACATCTGTTTCCCAAATGTGGAAACAAAAATGTAGGAACACAAAATTATCTGGATACAACCATTTGTTAAGTCTGGGAACAGGAACACAAGCACAGGAAAGTTCCAATGCCTTATCTGTCTCTCAAGCATGGTGTTGTTTCCTCCATTTAAATGAGGATGCCCCCTCTCTTGGCCAGTTGGCTCAGTTGGTTAAATGAAGACATCCCATGTGATGGATCCTGTGGTCCTCTTCCTTGAACACTCTGACACCTTGCTAGCTGGTGCCGGCTCTGGGGCCTCACGGGGAGCTGGTGTCTGTGACAGGTCCTGGGGCTGTGCTCCTTCCTCAGGGGTAGCCCATGCTGAAGGACTGGCTTCCTTCCTGCAATCTGCGACAAGTGAAGTGTCAGCACTGCCCAGAGCTCCCTGCAGGTAAGAAGCTTCCGTGATTGAGGGAGATCCAGACAGAGAGGCAGCTCTGTCTCAAACAGTGCTGAGAAGCAAGATGTGCATCTACACTGCAGCATGGGATCCAACAGTTTCAGAGGTACACAGCGTCTCTGTGGGAGGCAAAGACGCCAGGTGGAAGCTGTGGCATGGCTGAGGCCTCGGGTACAACCACACCACAGATCAGCTTCCCCCTCCAAGCATTTCTGCCTCACTTGCTTCCGTAAAGGTGTATCTTACGGATGCACTTGCCATTCTCCTTGCAAAGATCCCTATCTAAAGCAACGGGTGCGAGAGGTGGCTCTAGGAAGCAGGCTGTGAAGAGGGATTTCAGAGACGTGCTATTTACTGGGTGGCAGGTTGTGAGGATCCTGGTACGAGTAGCACGTGGAGTCCAGTGTGTGTCATAGACTATAGCAACTTGCTAATTCAATCTTATCTTCTAGAGGTGAACACTGCTCGGGGAGAGATGGTGGCACAGAAGGTGGTTTGGCACATGGCCACAGACGACGTGATTATTCCTTTGCAGAGAAAAATCAAGAAACAAATGACAAAATCTAAGAAAATTCTATAATTATATTCATACATATAACTGAATTTTTAAAACAGTACCCCATGTATTATAAGCGGTATGAAAAATATTTGCTCAGGTTAATAAATACCCCAGTGCAAATGCCTCTCTCCCCTACCATACCCTACCGGTCTAAGGCACCAGCCTCTCTCTATATGGACTAAAGTAACTGCCTCTTTCCTAGGTCTTTTCCACTTTGTGTCACTGCCCACTGAATCCCAGGAATGTCTAAAAAATACAAATTAGATACACTGCTGTCACTTCAAAAATGTCTAATGCTTTCTGTTTACTATGAGCCACAGGCTTTCTCTGGCTTCTTTCACCTTTTCTTTCATTTCTGTCTTGTTGTACAACTCTCTCGCGCTGTCCCCTATGAGGCTCTTCTTGAAACTGGTCAAGTTTACTGGTACCGGGGAGGATTTGGGCTGCTCCTGTTCCCTCTGCTCAGATGATGCTGTTCTTCCAGATGCTGGGAGGCTTCCATACTTCACGCAGACGTCAGCTCAGGCCCCACCTCCTGGAACATGTGCACTTGACCTCGCTCCCTAAAAGATATCCTTCCCCTATTTCCTTGTCCTAAATTTAAAGCACTCAGTAACTGATCTATTCATATATTATGTAGCTACTTGAACCTCATTTGCTGGAACGTAAGCTCAAGTGAAGGGATTCTGATAGACTCCTTATGCCCTTGTGTCCAGACAAGGGCCTGGCACCTAGAAGTCGCCCCTAGAGAGATACGTGTTGAAGGGATGGATGCATAAATGTATCAGTGAATGATCTTTGTTGCAACCACACAAGTCTGGTATAACCTAGTAACATGACTGAGGAAACCGGTGGTTGAGGAAGCCCAACAGCTTTCTAAACTGTGCAGGTAGCTGCTGGGTCTGCCTGGAATTTCTAGGATTCCCTAAATCTGTTTGTTTCAATTAAACTATATCTGGCTTAAGAGGTAAGACATTAGGTTTCCCCTCTCAGCCACTTGGAAAATTTCTTGTGTGACCTTGGGTAAATTGGAAAATGTGAGTTTCTAACTTTGTTCTCATTGTGGAAATAAAAACATTTGAAAAATAAAACATTTAAAAAAAATCTTCATGGTCCTTACAGGATCACCATTACTTCAGTGTAAGTCACACTTTGAAGTTAATCATTGTTGTATATTTGCTTTCTATCTGGGCACAAAGAATGCACAAGAGAGTGGGGAAGATGAAGACTACAAAGGTGTCACAGCAAGGTTCGCACAGCCTGTATTCCCCTGGCACAGTACCAGGTCACATTGCTGTTTGCCAGGCAGTGCTGCCTTGTCCTTGGCTAAAACACTCAGGTCCTCTAACCTTCAAATCTTTGTCTCAACGCTAAGTGAAACAAGAAGCAGAACATCACGGTCAATGTACAGATAACCTAGCTGTGATGTTTTTAAGCTTCGAGGATGGCTGTATGTAGTTCCTATACTGGAAATACTGCTTTATTAGGATAATACAGCAAGTATATGTTCTGGGTGTTTTTAAATCTAGAAAATAAATTAGATAAATGTACCGAATGGCACAGATTTATTAGCGGCAAGAGGAACCCGAGCCTGTGTCTCACTGACACGCTGGAGCCCTGTCCTCTGCGGACATCCTGAGTGCTCACACAGCTCAGCCTGCCTCTTCTTACTTGAGTGGCCACGGAACAAAAAGCGTGTGGCTTTGTATGCATTTAAATAAATAGTTTGGTGCCAGAAATTAGACTCTGCTTTTAATTTTGATCACTTCCCATCACGCTGGTGATGCCATGTTCCAAGTCGCATGTCCCTTGATGTGGGTGTGGGTCACGAAGAAGGTTCCTCACCGAGTGTTTGGGAAATCCAAGAGCTAAAGATGGGCCACTGCTTGCTGGGCTGGAGACACACAGCTCCTAGGGCAAACCATTGCATTCTCAGGGACTGGTGAGCGCAGGATTCTGTATTCTGCCATGACTTAAAATCAAATTATATCAACTTACAATTAAATAATGTGTATTAGAAATAAAGGTAATACATATGCAAAACACACTGCTTCCTAATCAGTCACTAGATTTCACTATTATCTGGCTCCTGGGCCACTGAGATAGACTTGTGTGTGGAGGGGACAATGGAAGATGGTGTCCGACTGCAGCCCCACCACGGCCTGCTCTGTGCTCGGAGCTGTCCTGTCGGCCGCCTAAGTGAACTACGGTGGGAATAATCACACCGTGGAAACCAGCAAGCCCTCCAGAGCAGACTGCTGGTGGCCCGAGAGCTAATTGTTAAACACCTACCGGTTCAGCGGAGACCGGTGTTAACTCTTCTTTACAAGCGAGAAAACAGCTCAGACAGCTTACGACACTTGCCAAGAGTCACATGACCTGTGACTGGTGGAAACTGGATTCAGACTCAGATCTACCCCAGTCCTTGTACATTACTTTGAGACAAATTACTTGTTATAATGTTTAAACTATAAAATTCTCCAAACCTTATCACCAACACTGACTGCACATGTGGTTTTTGTTTTTAAATAAACTCCATGGGCTGCCAGCAGGTGAGTGTGGTGTGAATTAGAAACAGCCCAGTTTTAGCAATATCTGCTTTCGTCCTGAGCTTGGCAACTCCTCGTCGGAGAGGCCGGTCCTGAGCCCCAGGTGCTGCTGCTTACAGTGCATATGAAAAATAAATGAGCTCAGCTTTCAAGTTAGTGTTGTGAGGTTATGTAAACTCATCGTTGAACACAACAGCCAGGATATTTTAACTACTGTTTAACTCAGAAAGGTGTGTTAATAAATAATGTGATTTGCAGACGGGAGGCTTTGACACTGTATCTGATCACAACCTCTTTGATTATAGAAAAGTTGTTTCCTGAATTTTCCTTGAATGTGGCCACATCTTCTCCCTCAATGTGGCCACATTTTTTCCTTATTGTCAAAAGGTTTTTTCCCCCTCATTTAGTCATCCAATTAGTCACATAAACATTTATAATGATGATCACCACATGAGACCTGAGTGTCTGGCAAAATTACTTCTGATGTGACTTTGATGATTGTCTGCATCAAATGCTTTCTAAAATATGAATGTTAATTAGCTTGATTGTAGTAATCATTTCAGAATGCATATGCATCTCAAAACATGATGCTGTGGACCTTAACTTTATATGATTGTCAACTGTGCTCAGTCACCCACCACCATTAACTCTTGGCTGGTCAGGATTCATGCAAACCCTGCCCCACCCGCCTGTCTCCACAGTCCTGGGATGTGGCACTTGTTCAGTTAATTGGTGGCATTCTCAGGGCACACTGTGTGCTCATCCTGCCATCTGTAAGAGCCTTCATGGTCTATATAACCATTTTAGGGTACCTGGCACTATTTGGTTTACAAATCAAACCATGTAGTCTTCCAATAATCCCATGAGGTAGAAAACTACTACTTTGCAGAGGAAGGAACTGAAATTCAGAGGTTATACCAGAGCTAGGGTTCAAATCCAAGCCCGTGATTTCAGAGGGCAGGCTTGTGTCCACCACACTGCACAGCCTCCATGTGCGAGTCCGTGTTTCCCCTTTTGAAATGTCAGGCTCCTTCCCTTCTTTCATGTCTTCTACCCCTCCCAGCTATTCCTGGAGAAGGTTACACAGTCAGATAACTGAGTTCCTTCTGAGGCACATGGTTATAATGACACTTTTAAAAACATTCAAACAAGATCGCAACTTTTCAAATCTATGTCTCTAAGTGTCTGCTAACTAAATAACTGTTGTAAATTATGATGTATGTTAACTAACAGAACCCAGCTGAGCTGATTTCTCTAGCTATTCCAGAACCACCCAGAGCAGGTCAGTCAAGCACCATTAACCAGGCTGACAGGTGAATAATCTAACACACAAACAGGCCGTGTTTCCTCATCAGTGCTGGACATAAACGACAATAAAACCCCAAGCTGCTGACTCCTGCACTTAGGTTTTTTCTTTTGAAAAATAAGATCTTCTTTTCCTCTAGCTAGAAAGGAAGAGCAATGGAGAGAGAGGAAACAAATAAAAGCTGCTTACGTTAGATGGAATAATAGCCGGTGACCAACAAAAAAAAATCACATTCACTCCGGTGTAGACAGAGGAGCAGTTGGCAGGTGACAGCACACCACACTTCACGGGGGTGGCAGGTGTCCGACAGCAGCACTGCCTGGGACTGTCACTGGGTCTGGCGCAAGAGCGCTGCGGCCATGTCCACTTGCACAGGTTAGAGAAGTGAGAGTTCAGGAAGCTCTCTCCTAATTTTTCTCTGAGTGGTTACTTTCATTTGTGTGCTCTCATGTCCCAACCACATGTATGTACAAATTTTAGTGTTTATAAGATTCATTTGCATTTCACTTAACCCCCCGTATAATACTGAGATGGTACTAGTGAACCCATTTTAACGAGAAGGAAACAAAAGTCTGGGTGATGTTGAAGTTTGGCTAAGCAGGGTGCACACACCTGAGCCCAGTAGCTCACTATAGGACATGATTAGGGTGCTGCATACAATGCCCACCCCGGTGTGTAGAGCCCCTAATTGGTCAAGACTGGATCGCCTGCTGATCACCACATGTCCTGACTCTCCAGGCCTCAGCCAATGGATGGGTTACGTGTAAGGCTATGCCTGCCCCCAATTGCTTGTATATAAGCTATGCTCCTGCTCAGTAAAGATGGAAGTGATTCTCTGAAATCATCCTCAGAGTTGTCGCTGCTCTGCACCTCACCGTCTCGGTCCAGGCAACCACACACACCAACCACAAAGCTCAACAGGTCAAGAATGTGCCTAAGACCTAGGATTTTGGAGGAATAAAATATAAAGAATAGGAGAGAGAGAGAGCATAAAGAATTTGCTTGCTCAGTCATCTCCTTGTGGAGACTACTAAGTGATATGCATAGGTCAGAGAAGCCACCAAGAGCCATACAGTCTCAAGACCAAAATCCACAGGGCAAGCAGCCCAAGAGGGATTTCTGTTACAGTTCAGAAATAGAACTTCTTTGTCTCCAGGAACCATCAGGGCTTTGTGGTTTGTCTGTCTGCCTTGTTTTTTTTTTTTTTTTTTAGAGACAGGGTCTTGCTTTGTAGTTCAGGCTGGCCCTGAGCTCACTATGGAGCCCAGGCAAGCCTCAAACTCAGCAATCCTCCTGTCTCTGCCTCCTGAGTGCTGGGATTACAGGCGTGAGCCACCATGCCCGGCACTGTGGTATGCGGTATTGATTGCTGATGGGCGTGAGTCATCACTCCCAGCATTGTATGTGGTTACCAGGATTGAACTCAGGACCTTGCGCTTACTAGGCAGGCGCCAGAACCCCTGAGCTAAATCTCCAGCCTGTGTCTGCCTTGTTTTTGATCCTTAAGGTCTCTAACCGATCAGATGAGCCCCACCCAGGAAGTAAGTGCACTATCAACCTTAGTCACCTTTCTGAACTATTTCACAGCTAGGTCTGCACTGGCAGTCTGACCAAACCACTTAGCACTGTAGCCTAGCCAAATTAACACATCACCCATCGTGGTGAAAGGACTTGATAATATTCAAGTTGCACTAATTATATTTTTAACTTGAGTAATTTTAGTAAACTAGGAAGAGAAGGAAATTTTCTTGATAAGGATTAAAATGGAAAACATTGAGCATAAACTCTGATGCTTTTCATGTATTTTTCATTTAATTTTCACATCAGTCTTATAAACTAAACATGCAAAAGAAGTTGAGAGCATGGCTAATGAGTAACACAGCTGGGATTTAGATACAGCTTCAAAGGCATGCTGTGGAAGAATTGTAGGCAGAAAAAGCCAAATCATCAAGTAGCTGCCAATCTCTGTAGAGGAAGTATCGCTCTCTCAGGTGCAAAGGGTCTGATGGAGGCAACTTGCTAGTCACGGGGCACTGGGTGGTCGGTCCCTCAGGGGAAGTCACACTAACGGGCCAGCACTGATTCTGCTGTGCACTGACGCAGGTGCTCTGGGCTTTCAGCAGTAGCGCAGCTTGGCCAGCCCAAGAGACAGGGAGCCCAGAGCCCTTGTTCCTGCTCTCAGGGCCTCTCTGCTAAGGACCTGCTGTAACAGCACCAGAGTGGCTAAGGAGCTGGCTTGTATGCACATGAGCCATCCCAATGTCTTTGCTGTTGGTTGCACCTTTGGCAGGACTTGTGTCTAGCAGACAATAATGTAAACTACAATGTGATAATTCCCTGACTTTGATCTCTCTGGCTCTGCCTTAGACTTTCTGCTCTTCCAGTCCTGCCTCCTCCAGGGCCTAGACCACAAAACTACTCACCATTGACTAAATGACCACATTTAACGGTATCTAAGCCACATGTCTCTGGATGTAAAGCGGGTTGATGGCAAAACAGCCAACAGAAGGATCTTCCTCGACACTGTCCTTATATTCAAAGACATGCTGCCACATGACAGCACAAACACACTGAGTCGACAGCGATTTGGGCTTATTTGTTGGTTGGTTAGGCAGAGGTAGAAGCAGGTCTTAGGACAAACACATGGGTGAGGCTCCTCCCTCCGGGGGAATCGTTGCAGGGTGTTCTGGCAAGGAGGACTGTTCTTTCCAGGAAGGAGGTGGACACTGGTGTTTCTGGTGAATGGAGGAATCTGGAATTCAAGGCTATCATGTTTGTCCTTCCAAATAATCTACACCATACCTCAAGGTCTGGTGTTTGTTCATCTGGGTCTTGACACTGACATCAGAGTCCTGGGAGGCTGTGTATCTTCCTCTCTGCGGTGGAGCTGCATGCACAATCACCCCTGGCGCTGTTTCCGCAGATGGCCTATAGCAGAGGGCAGGAGGTGGTGCTCCGCGCTTCTGCAGAAACTGTCAGCGCTCCTTGGGTTGGAGAGTCGGTAACCATAGCACGCCATTCTCTTCTCCTCCTTCAAGACCTGAATCGAAGTCTGCTTGTTATATATTCCTTAGAACGAGTCTTGATGCAGTTTTTATCGCTAACATGTTTCCTCTCCCGCCGCCGTTCCAATTCATTACAGGGAACATCTTGGTATCTGTGAGGTTTCTGGACGCCAACACAATACACTACACCTCATTCATCAGCTGCGATGAAGTCCTTATCACTGTCTGGTTGGTCCAGTACCAGTATCTGGTGGTCAGAATCCACCTGAGAAGTCTTTTTCTAGAGTCATTTGTGGCACCAAGCGCCTCAGCAAATGCAACAGGGTGGAGAGAAATGTTCATAAGCAGGGGTTTATTTTGGAAGATGGTCTCAGTAGAAAAGAACAGGGCTGGGAAGAATAAAACAGGGAAAGGAGGACAACTGAATTCACGCGCAGCTTCCTGAGTTGATCGGTGCCGAGAGGAATCTCTGCTGGGGACTCAGATTGTGTGCTATAAATTGCAAGATTATTTATAGAAATAATTTGAAACACAGAACAATTTTTGTTGCTTCTGCTAGACTCCTGGGGTACTTCCCAGATCTAAGATTTCTGTGTCCTTGACCATCTATGTGACACAAAGAGTACTTAAACATATTAAGTGCTGGTTTAGTTCTGGTTCTCTCTTAATTTCAGGATATTAACCTTTGGATCTAGTGTGGGGGAACTTACACGAAGAATACCCACCCTGGCAAGCTTCGAAATTCTGTCCTTCGTATCGGTAGCTCACAGAGCCAGGGATATGCATGTCTAACTTTTAGATCCTTCCCCAGCTTGGTAAATACTAGTAGACAGACGTGGTTCTAAGTGCTGGGTTTATCATCCTACATTTGCATCTTTTCCCAGTGAGTAATTTCTCTGTGCTCTCTGGCTACGAGGAGGTGAGAGGTGCTCCCTTTGTACCATGATGCTCCTGCTTTGTAGCCAGCCGACCACGGATAGAACAGAGCCAAACGAAACCTTTCCTTCTGTGGGTCAGGACTTCTGTCAGTGACAGTCAGCCGACTGAAATGTGTCACAAAAATAACACATATTGAGTATAGTGTCGAATTACTCCATTTCTCATTTCATAGATTGCCACCATCTCGAAGCACTCAAATGAACAAAACTCTTGATGATACAATTTGATGTTTATAAGAAAAATCAAGTGTCACTAAGTCTCCTTCCTGCCAGCTTTCCCATTATTCCAGTTTAACCCCCAAAGAACAATCTGAGCAGTTGTATCCTTTAGCTGAAACTTCAGCCTGAAAGTTTCTATGACTTCCTGGCTGAGTTGTCACTTATAAATCTGTAAAAATTAATTATTAAAACCTTTTCCATTAGTCTTTCATTTGGCCTTCATGCAGCCATTTCTCTTTCATTGTTTAACAAGTGAAAAACCACTACTCATTTTCTTATTTGAGACCCTGCTACTATGTAGCATTTAATACACTTAAAATCTTCCAACTCAGTGGATACAAAACTTAAGGTGATTTCTGACTGACAAATAATGGAATTTTTTTTTTTTTTTTGAGACAGGGTCTCACTTTGTAGTTCAGGCTGGCCCTGAGCTCACTATGTTGCCCAGGCAAGCCTCGAACTCAGCAATCCTCCTGCCTCTGCCTCCCAAGTGCTGGGATTACAGGTGTAAGCCACCACGCCCGGCACTGTGGTATGTGGTATTGATTATTGGTGGGCGTGGCTCTCCACGCCCAGCACTGTATGTGGTTACCCGGGGTTGAGGCAGGCGCCGGAACCACTGAGCTAACCCTCCGGCCCTACTGGAATAATTTTTAAAAGAAAATGCAAATCTGGCACATTGCCACTATTGTAAGCCTGAGGTGGATTTCGTGTTTTGCCCCCAGGGTAGAGGGGAATTAATGCCAAGAAGGCAGTGCTTAACCAGTTTGTAAGAGGTGGCTGTAGGAGTTCTTAGAAAGTTTCTTACACCTGCAATTTCTCAATGTTCTAAACTTACAGAAATTAAGAGAACTTAATTGTGGTGTGTGGTACCAGGGATCAAACTCGGGACCTTCTGCTTGCCAGGCAGATGCTGGAACCACTGAGCTAAATCCCTGGCTGGAGATTTACATTTCCCTGAGTAGTAAGCTAAAGCATTTTGTTCTAATTCATCTGTTGGCTCTCTCAGGCTGTCTGCTCTTTTAAGATAAAATTTTCACTTTCTTAGTTGCTGTTTAATACATTACGAATATTTTCTCAGTCATGGCTTACTTTTTAAAAAAATATTTTATCATACTAAAGTGTAATAGTCAGATGTCCTATCAATTTCTATTTATGGTTTGGATTTTTGCCACATTCAACAAATCCTTAAATTGGATAGAAATGTTCTTGTATATCTAAAATATTTTTTTGTGTTTGTCTCTACTTCATCAAATTTCTTTTGACTGTGCTAAGAAAACTAAGTTTCCTTCCCACGTGGACATGCAAGGGCGCGTGCCTCCGATTACAGCCCTTCCCATCCCCGCTGCTGGCCACGCACAAGTGCCCACACCTGCTTCTGCACTGCAGCGCCCCCCGCCGGCTGTCCTTCCCCACCGAGGCTGGCTCTCCTTGTGACTTCTGCCGTTTTCAGAAGGGCTCTTGCTCTGTGGCCCCGGGAGGCCTCAAGCTTTTGACCCTCCTGCCTCAACCGCTGGTATGGCCAGGATTGCTGGTATCACTTTAGGTTTGTAATAAATCCCGGGTGTGTTGAATGAAGGAACTCCTACTTCTCCATACCTCCTTTTTTCTTTTTAAAAATCCGTTCTATTTGCCTTTCCACATTAGGTTAGCTAAAAATGTGTTGGATTTTGGGCCGGAGGGTTAGCTCAGTGGTTCCGGCACCTGCCTCGCAAGCGCAAGGTCCTGAGTTTGATCCCCGGTAACCACATATAATGCTGGGCCTGGAGGCTCACGCCCACCAGCAATCAACACCGCATACCACAATGCCGGACGTGGTGGCTCACGCCTATAATCCCAGCACTCGGGAGGCAGACAGGATTGCTGAGTTCGCGGCGGCTTGCCTGGGCTCCATAGTGAGCTCAGGGCCAGCCTGAACTACGAAGCGAGACCCTGTCTCAAAAGCAAAAAAAAAAAAAAAAAAAAAAATTGTTGGATTTTATGAAATAAATATTCAAAGGGAATGTTGGAGGGGAAAGAATAAATAAGATCTGAAAAGAACAAGCACATGTATATAGCGAGTGGGAGTTGTAGGGTGGGTAAAGTATGGGTAAAAATGATAATTAGCTTGTGTCATGTTCTGGTACAAATTCCTCAATGTTGTGTGTGATTGTGAGCTCTGTATAAAATGTACCAATAAATAATTCAATTAAAAATTTGACTGGAACATCAATGTGTTTATAGATTGAGGTTGCTGATGCTGGAATGTATTAGTCCTTATCTTCACACGTGAGATATTTTGGTCTACTTTTAGAAAATTCTTACAAACTAGCTTTTATTGTGAATGGAATTCCCTTAAATAGTACACTTTCAAATAGAATGCAGGAACAGTATTGTTCTAAGTATCAATGCCCTCAACCTTTCCTTCAGTAACTTTGTGGTTTCCCCGGATTTCCAGATAAACAGCGATCTTGTGCATTAACACCGACTGCGTTTCCCTTTGTAATCTTCACACCCATTTCTTCTTCTGTGTCGACCCCACCAGTCAAACCTCCGTGCACACGGAGCAGGCCTACGAACACCACTCCCGCTCAGTGCTCACTTTCAGGGACAGCTACAAAGTACTGTTCACTTGTGATATTGGCCATGGGCTTTTTTTTTTCTTTTTGAGACAGGGTCTCACTTTGTAGTTCAGGCTGGCCCTGAGCTCACTATGGTGCCCAGGCAAGCCGCCACGAACTCAGCAATCCTCCTGTCTCTGCCTCCCCAGTGCTGGGATGACAGGCGTGAGCCACCATGCCCGGCATTGTGGTATGTGGTGTTGATTGTTGGTGGGCGTGAGTCTCCACGCCCAGCATTATATGTGGTTACTGGGGATCGAACTCAGGTCCTTGTGCTTGCAAGGCAGGCGCCAGAACCACTGAGCTAACCTTCCGGCCCAGCCATGGGTTTTTGATAAGGTTTTCTTTTATCATTATTAATAAAGTTCCTATTAAGAGGATGTTTTGATTTTCTCCACTGCAGTCCCTCGCTTGTCAACATGGCATGCTATGCAGACTTTCAACATGAAACCTCACTATTCTGCCAATAAACCTAGTCATAATGAATTTAATCGGTGAATCTCCAATCTGAACTATTTCAGCTGAGTGTAGAAGCAACCGCTTGTAATTTTTCCTCACACCTGCTTTAATAAATATTAAAGTTGAGCTTTCCTGTTTCTATTCTCTAGAACATTATTTAGAAATAGTTTCTTGAAGTGTTTTTTTGTTTTTGTTTTTTGAGACAGGGTCTTGCTTTGTAGTTCAGGTTGGCCCTCAACTCACTATGTAGCCCAGGCAAGCCTGAAACTCAGCAATCCTCCTATCTCTGCTTCCCGAGTGCTGGGATGACAGGCATGAGCCACCACGCCTGGCACTGTGGTATGTGATATTGATGGCTGATGGACGTGAGTCACCACCACGCCCAGCATTGTATGTGGTTACTGGGGATCCAACTCAGGGCCTTGTGCTTGCAAGGTAGGCAT